>QNGE01001190.1:89459-185242 GCA_008508345.1 Paragonimus westermani
AGTTCTTCCATTTAGTCTTCTTCAATCTTTTTTGTCCTTCGTAGTACTCTTTCCTTTTAGGATATTCCACGTCACTGTTGAGGTGAGCGGCGGCCCGAGCCACAGTACCTTTTGGTCAGGCTCATGGCTGTTTTTGATGATGATGATGATGATGATGATGATTGGTCGGTGGATGCACGTGGGAAGTTGCATAAGCGGCGGTAGTGGGGGTAGGGAATGAAATAAAGGCGTGTATTTCTAGGCCTATGTCGGTACTCGCTAATCTAGAACACATGATGATAGAGAGGCACCCCTTTGGGACTTAAGGGTGGCGTAAATAAAGCGACAGTAAGGGCTGTATGACTTTACGGCAACGAAACTTGGCTGCTAAGGGCAGAAGACGTGAACCATCTTCAAGTAGTTGACTATCGATGTCTGCGTCGGATTACTCGTATCGGGTGGCACCACCAGCTAAACAACGAAGAGGTTAAGACACAGATATCTCGTAAAGACTACCAAGCGAGTCTTTCTGTTTAAGCTTCAAGTTTGCACAGACTTAGGGGGTAATACCATGTACTAAGGCTGCCAGCAAGTTGTCTATCATGTCGGCCGACCAACGTAAGGTGAGAGATGGACAGATGATGACGTTGTTCAAGAAGGGGTTGTTCAGTGTAGGCAGTTTGCCCCCAGGCCGTCGCGATGCTGGTTGGAGACTTTAAGTGAAAAGACGGCTAATCGGACTCTGGCGTGAATGCTGTCGTTTGGCCGGATTGTCTGTGAAGTAAGTGAACTTAGTAACTCGGGGCAGTGAAAGCCGTCTTGATGATGATGCCTTACTTTCATTTATTGCTCAGTTGTTCGTCTATAAGGTGTAAGCACCTTGATTTTGAATGGCACGAATAAAGATAGAGTATAATAGTTAGGCCCCTTCCCATGCCTTCCTCTTCTTTTTTCCTGGCTATGGTTTGCTCTCCTCTTCACGGCTGTATTTTAGTTAAACATCAGCGTGAAGCACTGATGTGCTGCTGTCTTAGTTGATGACGATGATAAGCTTGAAGACGTACTCGTACTTTTACTCAAAGGTAAAGTGAGCACACGGAGCATGGACAATTACTGGTACATCAGTCTGTTAAGCTGTACCAGAAAGATTCGAGCAAGAATCCTGTTAGGTTGGCCTAAAGTCGGAAACCTACAGACGAATGCGCCTAGAAGCACGATAGATCCGTAAAAAGCGTCATGAACGCACCCAGCTTCTGCACTTTCTCCTCACAGATTTCTCCAGTGAGCCATGGATGATTTATGTCAAATATCGATTGAGGTTATATGCTGGCACAAAGACAAGAGTAGTGTCACGCAGATCGATCTCTGACAATCTCGATATTGTTACCGGTGTAAAACGGGGTTGTGTCTTAACTTCAAACTTACTTAGCTCACACTAAAATGCATTACCAACAGTCGTTTTCAGAACTCAAAAGACAATGTTCAAACAAAATACCGCACAGATGGTCGCCTGCTGAATATTCGCCGTATCAATGTCCCAAGTCTGCTACGTAGCACAATCGTTCGGACTTTTTCTTTATTTCGGTCTCTTACTGACGGAGGTACTAAGCCTACACGTGGAATGCACATCGATGAGGATACTGCGGATAACTTCGTAGGCTTCCGTTATTTGGGCAACAATCTGACGAAAAATCTGCCTACAGACCACGAGTTACAAACTCGTGTGGCTGTGATTAGTACTACTTCGGAGAGTCTGGAAAAACATGTTTGGAGGAACCGCAGTCTGAAGACGAAAAGCCGGACGCTTGCCTACCAGGCCATGGTGTCGTCCAAACCGTTGTACGACAGTGAGGCTTGGGTATTGTGTCAAAAAAATATGCTCCCACCCGCAATGTCTAGGGCACACTTTGAGTATTCAGTGATCGGACGCGGTTCCAAACACTGAGGGATTTCGTCGTTTTCACTAGCAACATCCAGCGACCCTGCTGTTCGATAAACGCCCGTTCTCCTATTTGGAAACTTCGATCATGCTAGTCTGTTCTTTTCGTTTCTCCATCTTTGTTGGTGCAATATACGGTGAGGGGTTTGTTCGGTTTCATACATGAAATGTGAACGTTTTTTGTGTTAATCCAGTACGGAGTGTGCCACTATACATCTACATGTTGAAACTGTCCTTGTCTTATATTTTCAGTATCCTCCTTTCTAACTTAGAACTTACCACTGGAGTCTGTCCACGTTTTTGTTCCCGAGACATACGGGTTTCACTCTCACACCAGTATACTGTCTGAATATTTAGTGTCGACTGGCCGGACCACAAAAGCTTCTCATTTGTGTCTTTCGACCGTACCCCTTTGAGTTTAGACTGAATACAAAAGACCTGTGTGTAACCTCAAGTGGTGTAGCGCAAACCATATGTTGTGATGTTTGTGCGCAGCAATCCTTTGACTCTAGTCACGGTGACGGAAACAGATGTTGCCAAATGTATGCAAGAAAAACCTATCGAGCTTGGTTACTCGCACGCAGAATATTTCAATCCGCAGACCGACGTCGAACTACCTAGTTTGTGTTTAGGCTGAGATAGAGCATGATTCATGTCGCTGTTGATCCGGCTCATTCAATACATCCCAGAATTTATGCATCGCCTATGGGGTCTCGTAAAGTGTGTGGATACACCGATAGCACTACATGGACCAACAAATGCAAGTATGCAACTGTCCATCAATGCAATTGCAGTGAGACATAGAAAGAAGATAAATGGCGACTCAGACAATCGATACAATGATATATCAGTTGTGTAACGGCCGAGAACTCAACGTAACGTTTAAAAAATAAAATGATACGCCATTTGCAAACAGGATGACCGTAAACCGATGACATTTAAGGGATTGATCAACGGCCAACAGTGATAACTATCACAGTTATAATGTGTTGCCCCCAAAGCAACCGTGTTCAACGAAGTCTGTTTATTACCGAGGTAGGTTTAATCTAAGCTTTTCCGGTTGTTTTTAACCAAAGTCAGATGATGACGTTCCTTACAAGTAAGCATAAAAAGTTGTACTTCGTCTAAGCATCGGAACGAATTTGACAATAGCCGAAAAGTACCTTCCGCTCGTTTTTAAGTTTTAAAATACAGTGTACATTCACGTACAACGTGTCCATACCAATATGCAACTCGCGTGTTGGCTGCGATAAAACAGAGGCCTCGCAGCACAAGTAAGCATACACCAGTGCATCTGTTGGTTTCTGCAGGGTGCGTCGTTAATTATCCCAATATGAGATCAAGCGTAGTCTGAGGCGGATTAAGGGCAATTACCAAGAAACTTTGGTTGCCCAGCATATTAGATAGAGGTTGTTGTTAAATACGCTGTGAATAAAGAACGTACAATGCAGAACGGCTACTGACCTGGCCTTCAAGCACACGAGAGAAGGTAAATCGCTGGGTGGATGGGTGTGTGATGTCAAAGCCGCTGGCGCTTAAACGCCGCTGTGGTGATTGGGACGGTGAATTGGTGGCAGGTTGCAACCAAATCGTCAACTGCCAGTGCTGTCTGTAACACACAGTCTTAATTCCAAGTGGTGGACGAAATTCGAACGACAAGTGCAGATCTACGAAGTTTGGCGCTGTGGACAGTAGTCCACATGTCTGTCCATCACATAGATGCTTGCCGGAAGATGCAGTGGAAGAAGAGGACGATGAAGTAGAAGGAACGAACACGAACACGTGCTCACTACGTAACGAATGGCTCTCCAACGACGGGCTATTCAAAGTAGATTCATCCTTGACACCAGACTGGTGAATGCGGGAAGTCGGCTGCGCTAAACACATTACGCGGTAGATCGTGGCGTTGCTCTCTCTCTGCCCGGGCGGAGATTCTTGGAGGTAGAGTATGAATTTGGCTGTAATAGAATGAACGGTCTGCTTTAAGCAAAATCAATTTTGCACTCATCAAGGATCTACGTGAACAAACTGGTTATTTACAGAATAGAGTAGTGTAATCAAGTAAATGCTTGGTTAAGCCACAACGAGTTAAAAACCAAAGAGTTATCGGTTTCGCAACGTTTCGACCCTCTCGGAGAGCCTTTATCAAGCGATTTAAATCAGAAAATTCAAATTGCACAAGCTTCAAATGAGGTAGTCATCACCTCGCACGTGTGTTTAACACGCGGTGTGTAGACAATCTACCAATAGAATGCATGGGTTCACGGTTCACCTGAGGTCACACGTGACGAGCCCAGACGCAAACAAGGCTGGATAGTTAGTGCATGCTGTGTGTGCATGCATACGATCAATCTACATGCGTGTGGTAACCGTTGGCTTTAAGTGTCAATTTCACAATCTTGTATTCTTTCGAGAGCTCGTCCTCGGAACTGGTTAATAACAAGGCCCTCTGAAATAAACTGGATGCGACTGCTTTCTTAGTGCACAGGGGGTGTTCTGAGCTAAAGCAAAAGTACCGATTAGAATGGGTGTCCTTTCTATGCACGCCTGTGCCCAGTTTGCCGTCAGCTCTCCTGCGTATTCTGCAGTCTAGGAAACTCAGCTCATGGTCCACTGATTCACGCTCAATTGTAAATTTGGTGTTGATGAAAGGAGTTTATGTGCACAGAAAGGACACCCATTCTATTCGGTACCTTTGCTTTAGCTTAGAACACCCCCTGTGCACTAAGAAAGCAGTCGCATCCAGTTTATTTCAGAGGGCCTTGTTGTTAACCAGTTCCGAGGACGAGCTCTCGAAAGAATACAAGATGGTGAAATCCACACTTAAAGCCAACAGTTACTGTGATTCTACGCCCAACTCAGGAGGCACATTACAACAAGATCAACGAGCACAGGAACTGGCTATCGACTATTGTTATTCCGTACAGAAAGAATACATCAGAAGATCTTAGACGGGTCCTCAACCAGTACAATATCAGAGTGGCATTTAAAGCCACAAACACGTTAAGGAATGAGTTGGTCCACTTGAAGGACAAACGAACAGTCCTGGAGCAGTCAAACTGTGTTTATCGAATTAAATGTAAAGATTGTCAAGCCTCGTACATTGGACAGACTGGCCGGCAACTTGAAATACGCACTAAAGAACATGTAAGATGTAGTAAGAAGCCCCTACCGAAGCTGAGCAACTCCGGAAATTAGAACACGATTCAGCCATTGCTGCACACGCGATCCTCAACCAACACCAAGTTGACTTCGACTATCCGACTGTACTAAAAAGTGGTTTTCGTAACCACAAAGAACGTCTAATGGCAGAAACCTTGCTGATCACTAGTACACCACAAATGGTGAATCGCTCCGATGGCCTGGAATTGTCAGTTGTATGGCACGATTTACTGGGTGAAAAACAGTGACACCACGGCCGAAAAAGGTGTGCGGATCCCTGTCACCCATCCCATCCCAACAGTCCAGATTGATCGTGCACATGCACACACAGCATGCACTAACTATCCAGCCTTGTTTGCGTCTGGGCTCGTCACGTGTGACCTCAGATGAACCGTGAACCCATGCATTCTATTGGTAGATTGTCCACACACCGCGTGTTAAACACACATACACGTGCGAGGTGATGACTACCTCATTTGAAGCTTGTACAATGTGAATTTTCTGATTTAAATCGCTTGATAAAGGCTCTCCGAGAGGGTCGAAACGTTGCGAAACCGATAACTCTTTGGTTTTTAACTCGTTGTGGCTTAACCAAGGATTTACTTGATAATGAACGTCAGCACAACGCACAATATATTTTCGCATATCCGTTCTGTGTACGGTTCGGATGTACTAACTTTGTAGTGCTATTTTTCATAACTAATTGACCTGTTGAAATTAAGCCTATAGCCAAGTTAAAAACATTGCTCGATCGGGTAGCACGTTAATTCTGTTCTGTAGAAATGGTGCAAAAAATTCGACCTGATTTTGTTGAGACAACAAAGCAGGAATGACTGTATGTACATGCTGCGGAAACAAATATGCCTTGTTAGCGTGAGAGAGGGAGTTGTACTTAAGACTGACATCAGGTATGCTGCAGTGGTCAAACAGACGGAGGTTTAAGTGGTAGCATGATAACAAACAGCAGGAAATCCATCAAAACAAGCGCAGGCACAATAGACATTACTTGGGAGAAACGCCGCCGAATGTTCACAAAAGGAAAGAAGTTGAGAATGCTTGTGTGCATCTACCTTACGGAACGGTTCACAAAGAACAGTTGACGCATGGTGCGAAAATGTAAAAAAACGCACTCTGAAAGTCAACAACTGCGAACGAGCAAAGCGGCCAGAGGGAAGTGGGGGATGGATGAGTAGCACAAGGAACGGTGATCTACAGCCTTTCAAACACAGGTGGAGCATACTTAAGCATACAACATAGCTCCACTCCATCAGATTGATCTTGACGAGAAGCTCAACTGAAGATGTAGTTTGACATCCTGAATGTACCAGAATGTATCCAGAATGCATTTAAAGCAACCAACCGATGACGTCCTCATAACAGATTGTGGTACAGTGTCCCAGTTTGGGACACGCCGAGACTTTGAACGAGTGTTGCTTACTAATCAGCAGGCTGATGGCCAAATTTCAAGGAGCCACTTTTGAATAGGCGATATGGTTGGTGAAAAGATTTTACATGACAAGGTTAAGCCATATCTGAAATGCGGATAATACGTGATGATTGGATTGATAGGATAATACCGGAGAGATGAGGAACATGTTGCAGGAAATATTCCATAAGCATGCAACCAATGTGCACGTGAGCACACCTGAACGGCTGAGTAAAACGTGATTGCAAGACGATCAGGGTAAACAGGTGTGGTGCTTAAGTTGAAAGTATAATTAATATGGATCCTAACCTTAAGTACTTTAGAGCAAGCCGTCCACCGATCCTGGTACCAACGGGTGTATGTGTTAAAAGATAGAAAACTGATAAAAACATACTGATATATTAAGCAATTTTTTTAACTCTATGGCTCTCAAACAAGCAATACCTACCCAATGATTCAATGAAACAAAGTTTCATCAGATGGGACAAAAGGGGAACTTTTTAAGTGTTAAACGTAATGGATAATCCTTCTCAGTTTAAATCCATCCAGAATAATCTCTTTAGTTATCAGAAACGGATTTTCCGCATATCGCACGGGTGCAAGTTAGACTGATCCGGCCCTAATCACACTAAGTATCTGAGATCTTGGAAATGAATGAAGAGATGTAGCAGCATGTACAGAACAACAGACTTCGTCGGATAAATTACTTTCGAACGTATTGTTACGCCACATGTGAGGTTTTCAAACAAAACTGATCCACCTGTCTCGAAATCCTTACCGCTGGTTGACAGCTACATGAGGTATCATTCAAAACAAGGAAAATAGCAAGCACGTACATAAGGAGACAGAAATGTAGATTCTCGATCAGTTTTACTGATGGGAACAGGTGCACCACTATCATAACATACAAGCCAACGGAGCTCCTTCCTTCTCCTACCTTCACTGTTACTGTGCTCCTGAGGTGTGGGGAATACCAGTTTGTTTGGGGGGTCCAATCGCAAAAAGGTATCGACATGACTAACGGGACCAGTGCGACGAACGGAAGGTTGGAGCCTCGTGCACATAGAAGACCGCGTCACCTGGTCCATCCGGGCAATCGAAGAACGATAATTTGAAAATGCATCTTCTTGAACCATGATGCTCAACAAACTGGGAGATGACACAGAACAGGTGCGCCCTCGACAGGCCGCTTCCGGCTCACTCTGTAATTCGGGAGCTCCAGAATCTTTGGCTGAGTTTGGCGAATCACCTTCGTTCACGTACACATTAAGAACCAGGTGTTCACGAAGGCGAAGCTGTTTTGAGAGAGCTCGGCGCCAGTCCTCAGGTCTGATTGGATGGCGCAATTGTGTCGGCATTTCCACTGCATATTTGAGTCAGAGAAACCGCGCAACAGAAAAAGGATTGTTATACAAAAAGGGAGTGAATATTTTTTTTCGAAATACCAAAACCATTCATGTGATATCATACCACATTTTAGAAAATGTGTTTAGCTAACTGAGAGCCCTGCCCTCAGGGTGTACAGGAAGAGGGAGTCCAGTGTGAGTCTCCGAACACAAATACGTATCGCCAGTAGGATGTAAGCGGTCACATGGTTTAAATTACGTCAATGCCACAAGCTGGGTTGGGGGATTTGCACTCATGCAAATGAGGAACACTGACAGATAAGGCAGCGTGTCAGCATTCACCCAACAATTAGGTCTTTTAATTACCCTCAAATTTGTCCAGTTTTCGTATTTTCCCCCAGGACGGAGGTTTTAGCATGTGCTGATTGATCGAGCTCGTTACCTATACATCTGAAAACACCAAATATGAAGAACTGTTGTCAGATCAAACACAGACCAGAAAGAGACCATCCGCTAAATCGTCCGGCTTTCGAAATGTGGTTATCTTGAATTTATTATTGATTATCGAGCTCAATTTTGTAGAGATTTGAACTTCACAATAAGCTCGCTGGTGATAGACCGAGTTACATCGGCTCTAAATGATGGAATGTTAATTTGCGTGCCGCTTTGATTTTAGATTTATTCCAGCTACATTATGTGCAAACAAAAACGCATTCAATTTGTAAAGAATCAGCTGTGGTGAACTGTCTACGCGCGTGCCTGGTTGTTACCATTGCAGTTGGCCCACAGGGCCAGATGCTCAGAATATTAAGTCATACAAACGTGATAGAAAAAACACTATAGTCTCAGGTGCGAGTGCATAAGAAGCAGACTGACCTAACTGGAAGGGCAGTTCGTTGGCGAAGTCGCACATCAAATCCGCTACCTTGACATGGCGTCGGGTGTGTCCAGTGTTGACGGAGTTCGAATGACCAGACAGAATGTAACTGGGGCGAAGATTAACAATTGTTCGGTGAAAGATTCGAAAGAAAAACGAGGTGTAAACTAACAGCCCGCGGCATATGTTACGCCGGCGGAATACACATAAAGGAGCGGATGATCAATAGACAGTTAGTGTGCAAGATCTTTCATTCTTTAGCGTATAAAAACGATGGCTGACATAAATCACATCCAACACATTATCCGAGTTATCAGAAAGGTGTCTAATGTAACGAAAAAGTATAACACTTAAACGAGTATTGGTTGATTGAGTTTCGGGTGATACACTTACAGACTGTGTTGTGGTTATCTACCAGAGACAGACGCCAAACCCGACTGTCTATAGTCAGACATAAAAGTTCTATGAATTGTCATCCTTAATCTTGAATTATCTCTAAACTAAGACAGTAGTCATGATCATTAGACAGGTAAGCAGCAGTATCATTTGCTGATACATACTCTCAGACAAATACGACCAGGGGCAGACAACGTGATCTAGCAACACGAACTACATGAACCACATTCGACTAACAGCACTTCTCTATATAAGCATCCGCCTCTCAGTGCTCGTCATCTAGGTGACCTGAGCCGAATATCGATGGGTATTCGACGCATCAGTCTTGCCACAAGACCAAACATCCTTCATGATTTTAACCGACTAGATAACATATTTTAAATACTACAGGATTGTGAAAAAAAATCAAGAGCACAGCAATAAGTTCAGAACAACCTCTATCTGTTGAAGAAAATCTACCTTAAACCGAAAGTGGTTTGTTTTTCAAGATATATTTTGAATTTCACCTTTCCTCGCCATAACATGGGGAAACGCAATTTTGGTGCACATTTCCATTTTGTCATCTGGTTGGTCCATTCCACTTTTAGTGCGGCAATTTAGGTGGGATGATCCAATGAAAATCAGTCTATTTATACGCAGCCTATATACACATGTTAGTCTGCTAGTTTACCTTTAGTTTGAGAGTAAACACATTCTCGGCTGAAGATCGACGATTCCTGTTCTTCTGGGGTTTGGGGTACCGTTACTTTCTGCACTACGTGTGTGTGATTCCTATATCGTGTATTTCGGTGTTAGCCATTTCTAGTTTTCGTTGACCACGTGGACCATAGCACAACCGATGAATTTATTTATTGGTAAAGTTTCACTTCTGACACAGAAGCTTCGTCGGTCACGTAACCGAGAATGTTTAAGGCAGACTGGACATGAACAATTAAACGGATCGAGGGTGGATTGTTACCATTGAGTAGAATTATCGACCTCCTGCACGTTGTTCTGAAATTATGAATTATTTGTCGATATCGGGCATATTCCCACTATCAACACTGCTATTATGAAATTGTTGTCAAAAACAATAACCCTTTTCACTCGTATATTGATATTAACTAATTGACCTGACTACTCCATCATACACTATTGGTAAACAACGCAATGGAGCTTTTGTCTGTAGTCATATTCTAGAAAACCCCAATTTCAGATCCCAAAGTGTTGATGGTTCCGTAATTCAAGGACACAAGTGATCTTCAAAGACGCCCTATGGGAGTAAGATTAGATGATCGGTCAGGACAAGAAAGTGATCAATATGGCAAGACGACGGAACATCAGTGCCAAGGTTGTGACGGTAGGCCTGCTGTTGTCTCAATATATATATGAGATGAAAATGCCGACCACTGCGCAACGGTAAACAAACTACAAGAACGCACCGGTTAGAAGTGACGAACAATGGACAACAGCACATAAGACGAGCAAAATGTGTGAATGCAGTGTGGGACTATGTCTTCCAAAAATATGTGTTTCATATCAAACGGCATCACATCACAACACATCAAAGGCAGGCAAACAACATGAAGACCGTGGACAATCTGCCAATCATTTTGACTGACTCCATATCGACAAGTCCCACACACTACCAGGTCGTGCAGTCCCGGATAGATCTATTTCCAACGGCTGCCACCAGCAGACGTCTGCTGATGAGCATAGGATTTTCGCACAAGACAGAACAATAATAAATAGGTATTAAAATGGATTAAAGTATCTAGTTTATTCGCCGCAAGGCGGTCACTGTGGTGGAACACACTACGTCACATGTGAGTTACATGAAACCGTGGAAAATAGGAAAAGAGAAGTAAAACCTACTGTTGTCTAACTTGGTGTCGTAGCACCTCATCCCCGTAGAAAAGCAGGATGCGGGCAGCCATCAGATCACGCCGCAAAGTGATTATGACGTTCTGTCCGAGAAAAATACATAGACTTGATGAACACGTGATGTACACAAACGGACTGATTTTAAGAAAAGCTAACAGTTCGCAGTTCAAAATAACAGATACCTTATTTGCTACGTTTTTACACTGAGTCTAGCACTGATAGTAGTAGCAGTAGTATGGACCGAAACAATAAAAAGTCCCGTACTACCGACTGAAGTTCAAGAATATGCAGGGTAACCGGGCAGAAATCGATTTTTTGATCAACTGCCAAAAACAAAGCCGTCTTTGCCGTCCGTGGGCATTCACCAGATGGCGACTGAGACTCGAATCGGTAACTTTTATGCCGAAATTCGGAGCTATTACCCATTCGGTTATCACTACTGTGAAAAGTGGTCTTAGTGACAATGATCATCAGTAAAAAAAAGCTAAGAAACTATTATTTGAGTGCGCGTTTGGAAGACTAATGTTAAAAATGGATGAAAAAAATGCACACTAACCTGTGACTGCTTTGGACTGATCACCATGCGATTTGGTTCGACCACAATTGCGGAGTTCGCACGTTCGCAGTCAAAACCAGACCCGTCACTAGTGAGCGAAGGTTTACTGCTGCCAGTCTCCAGTGGCTCTACAAATGCCATGACCCATGCCGCCCGAGCCCCGAAATTAGTGAGAACCACGCAAGTTACAGAAGCGCCACACAATGAACCGGACCTGCTTTCAGCAGTTTGAACACCAAGCCGGGGAACCGGCCTAGTATCAAGGGATTTAGAACAGACGGGCGGCAGTACTCGCGAGGCCGTGGTCCAATAGACCTCCGAACTGAGACGTGTACAGCAAGAACATTCCAACTGACAGCTGTTCGAATAGCCAATTAATCTAACCTAATTGGACAAATTAAATGAAAACACGTTGCATAAACATTCACGCACACATAATTAAAAATAGTCGAAGATTGTTGTAAGTTACACGCGTCATTTTAATGCACGGGGGTTCGTGTCAAGTCGGAAGGCTTACTTTCCAAACAGACCGCTCAGGTTGGTCAATCGCAAGCTGAAGATGACCAATATCCCAAGTCATTGGATGATGGACTGCGTAGGCCACGTGGACGGTGTACTCTAAGCCCGGTGGCAAATGAACAGTATGAGATCCGGTGAGTAAATAGCCCCGCTCGTCGGTCAGCTAGGGTAAGAATAAAATGAATTATGTAAATGGAAGGCCACTCGTGTCAACCGACCAGGTGAAATAATAAGCACTTTTCAAAAGGGATAGGCCAACACAATAATCACCCAGTTACACAAGTGCTCATCAAGTTGAATTTAGGAGAGCAGAACAAAGAGGATTTGATACTACGTTGTCATCCACAAAAAACTCACACAAGTGAGTAGATGAATTGTACTTTCACTGTATATTCCCAAATGTACGTACAAGGTCGTTTCCACTTTCTCCCTACGAAAGGATAGGACAGCTTTCCAGCAAGGGCCGATGGAAAAAGCTGACTACTGTTACACTCAATTTCAAAAATGAAGGTTACGTTTACGCATCATCTACAGTTTTGAAGCCACTAATAGTTTGTCCGACGGCTATGTAATGGTTATCTGGGCTGCACTTCAATTAGTCCTCATTGTATACGAAACAGCGCCGCTGCAACATGTCGTCCGCTGAACTAATGCTGACACGGTTCACTAGTGGCCATTCTCGAAATTTCTGTAGGCTCGAAACGACGAGTCACCAACTGTCGGCTGTGGTCAAAACGAACAGAAACACTCAGGGCAAGCGCATCTATCTTCGGCGCCGCTGATTACAAGAAAAAGCCAACATCCACGGTGTAGAGTACAAGTTGACGCATACACTCAAATGTGGATGCCCCTTGGAACATTTATCGGATGACTGAAGTGAGAGAGGTAAGGAATAACAATTCGCCCCGGTTTGGCAACTGCTTAGCACAGACCGAGATTGAAATGAGTAACGTAACGACGCTTCTCCCACCATCAAATTCCACTTCGCAACCGCAGTTTTTGGATGCTGATATCCGCGAACATACAAGGCCAGATACCAGAGGTCTTTACTCGTATGACCATTATATTTCGAACCATTGGAGATTACTCCGCAGCAGCTCAGAGGAAGCCCATGCGTTAGCAAAAGTTTTATTTACCTAAACGGCAAGATAACTGCTCTGTTCACCTGCATCCTTGTTGGCTAACCGTTGTTGTGACCTTTCCAAAAATATATCAATGAAGTTTGATTTGCTCCATCACACCAGCCAAAGAGATAGGCTGTACAAAGAACAGTTTAACATACTCGACAGTGCACACGGATTTACGGTAGCTGGCTTGACTAACTCAACAGTAGTTACTCCTGCAAAGGCCCATTAGTGCCATCTTAAAGAATATCCTTTATCGTGGAGAACTACTGTGTACATTGTTTTGTACTTGGGCAAACGGACTGCCCCCTATATTAATTTCCCCAACCATACAATTGCAAATTAGTAGTGCCCGAGCATAGTGACTCGGTCGCTCGAAAGTGGCCCCGAAACTGAACTAGCTGTTGGGAGAAAAACCTCCCCTCCCGAGTCGTATAACGCGATGTTCACTACTGGACTACACATCGAGTCAAATATAGGGTGATTAATGCAAAATCGACCAAGTCGAAGCATCAGGGGCTCTCAAGGCAGCTTGGACACAGATAATGAACCATAAGATTGGCAGTCGGCAGCCTCAACATTTGCTCATATTCGACTATCGACGTGCAACATGAAGCAGTGTGTATATTGACAGTCAGGGTATAGAGCATTTTTAAGCCCAGACAATGGCAACGATCACGGTAATTATCAATGGTTGGAAGCAGCCTACGCAAAAACAAACTGTCGGTTCCAGGACCCTCAGATAAAAATGAGATAACGTCATTCGAAGCTTATGTCTAATGCAACAGACACGTTGAATCAATTTAAGGAACGAGTGGGATGCCATAGATTAGGATAGCCATGACCACACGAGTGTCCTATGTGTCAGAATTAATTGGCCCAAATCAGAGTCTGACACTTCGAATGAAGGGACTGCAGAGAGTGCGGTACCATCAGTTACCTTGAACACGTCACCACCTGGCGAAACAAGCAAGCGTACATTCACCGGCTTATCCAGTTGATGTTTGATCAGCATTTGTTGCCGGCTGTGGGGAGTGAGAAAATAAGAAACAATGGAGTAGTAGAGAACGAGTTCAAAAGGATGCATCAAGAAAGCACATGCACAGTTCACGTCGAATAATAAAACTCACTGTATCTGTCCACAGACGGCTCCACAAAATATCAAACAATCTGTATTGGATAATAAAGGTGACAGAACGGGTGGCTTCAATGCGATTCGAGGAGAGTCAGGTATAGCGGGTGGCACATTCGTAGCAGTTTGTGACTGGTCAAATGTTCTGTTCAATTGATTGAGTTGTCGCTCTGCCAACACTGGGATGGATGAACGTCTGATCTGGCTGTCGGGTAGCGGAGCACCAGGTGGATCCCCAACAGCAGACTGGAAAGATGGTTCGTGGGTAGGGCAGGAAAACTGGGGCAATGGTGGGTTATTTTCATCCACAGGTTTGGGACTCAGCTGAACAAAAAAAGTGATGTGCCGAAAAGATGTAAGAATAGCGAACAGAACTGTTTACATCAGACACACCCCGTGGCAGAACCACAGGGCCAGTGAACACCACAAATAATTTGCTGCCTAACATAGCCGTGTTTATTTTTTTTTACTATACACCTGGTAGTGAAATGCTACTGGATGCCCGTTTATTCTTCAATCATTCACTCTTGAACGGCTATGAACCACAGCACTGGCGAGAATATTCTAGGAAGGAATGTTGACAAACAGAAGAAAAATTGAATACAGTAGGATTGAACTGAGGTGGTGCCGTGAATTTAAACAGCTCATTGACCGCGGCACGCCAGTATCTCGGATGGCGTCACTGAACAACGATTGTACAGGTGCGGAAACCCCAGCCGAGCGGACGACATATGACTGCTTCACCCAATGAAACGATTACGTTATTCTTATTCTGAGCATGTTGTCTGATTGCATCGTTATGTTTATCCAACTGCTGGTGTTCTCGGCAAACAATGCCCAGTACGGTAAACACACAGTTGACAGACGGAGTGCGTGACCCACTCATCGCAGACTGTATTCTCATCACTAGACCAGGGAACAACTGCGATGCTTACGCGATCAGCGCATTTGATGTAGTATAAGTGACGGGAACAGTAGCGTTAAAACACCGCAAGTTTCGTAGCATCTTCGTTGAGAACAGGCCACCCATATAGGAACGCTACATGATCGATTTTCGTACAGATAGGAGATACACACAACGGTTTACAAACGATATGAGGTTCTTTCATGTGTTGGAATGTGAAGATATGGAGATCACCAGATGAGAATAATTGCATCAATCCGTCAGTTGTGCCCAGACATTACGTTAGGCCGGTTTGAATAAAATAAAAAAACCGTCCTGTTACAGTTGTCCATTTGCGCAAACGTTTCCGTCAGGAAACGACTGACTGTACACAGTGACCTATGAGGTCATTTGGCGACCCACACATACTTGAAGGTATTTACTCAAAGGTCAAAATAGTGCTCCATTTAAGCTCAGTAAATGTTTAATTTGATGATAGTGCATATATGAAAGTTACCCAATTCCAGTGACTGCTTCCGATGAAGGTGACTGACCATCTGTCTTCGTACTATCCACCTAACCCAGCAACGAGCAGAGCCCGGAACGTGTGGCCTACCCAGTTGGTATGTGCTCATGTTGCCCGAGAACCTTTCCAACGCATATTTTATTCAACCGTCATCAGTCCATTTGTTTGAGGGATGAAGAAATGCACAATCAACGGACGTTCTTAAGGTCTAGCGGCAGCCATTTTACGACTGTGTTTGCAACTCAGAAGTAACACAAAATTAATGACGTGAAAAATAGACACGTTGAGATGTACTGTACCAAAATCTTACATTACATAACTTTGTATGCACATAAAGCTGTTATCATATTCTCAAAACGGCCTGGAAAAAAACAGGGAAAAAGTATACAACCGTAATCTTGGAGCTTCACTAAAGAAACAACAAACACCAAAACATAATGTACGAGCGTACGTATATCATTTCTCAGCCGACAAAAGCGAACCTACCCACAACCAACTAACACAATTCCTGGACGACTAGAATTACTCTAAATAATCACAGGGTATTTTGCTATTTTCACATGGCGGACTTTGACGTGGCTCTTGCATAATATGCGTACAATACAGTCTACGACTTGGTGCGATCAAGAAACCGCATAGCAAAGCCATAAGTCCAGCGTAGTAAACGACATCAATTCTCACTACCCAACAAGACAGCTGTTCACAATACACTGAAACAAGAAGTCTACCTTGCAAGTGGTCTGATGACAGAAAAAATGTCGCTCTAAGCCTATGATAAAGCTCTGGTGAATTCTAAAATGAGCGCGAGATGTGACAATCTCACAGCACGGTTTGAGCCGTTTAACCCAGTGGTCCGTTGAAAAAAGCTCACAGTTCAATGTCAACAAACAGTCATTCACCTTGAACATGAAAATTGTGCTGACTACTACTTTGGTAGCACAAAGCTACTCGTATGAAAACGCGAACGAGACCTAGAAGCTTCAGCGAAGCTCGTCTACAAACTATACAGCAGTGTATAAAATAGCGCAAACAACCCTGAACTTCTCAGGAAGGATTTGTGGAACAATCCACTCTGACGTGTTTCCTACTATGTTCGCCTCTATAACCCGTACACACCCGCCTGTAGTCCGGATCTTGAAAAAGAGTTGGTGCTTAATGAAAGTGTTCAGTGATGGGCTACCAGGGGAACTATAGGGTTCAGGAAAATTCCATACCTAAAGATACCAGCAAAAATACATCAGTTCTCAATGAATTAGGGACACCCCAGGACAGACATAATTCTTCCGTATAAAATACTCCTCACTCCCAAGTCATCCGCTCGTGCGTTCCCTCCAACCTAACAAGGATGAACATCTAACGGGTGCAGTAAAATGGTCTTGTTTTTACACTCCAGCTACAACGCCTTTAGCATCCGATGTGCTGCTCTCGTAAGAATATCCAGTCAATGCACCCTTCGTTTCACTGGAAGCTGAAATTAGATGGTGGAATAGACAGATTACTTTACAGACAGAACTGCTTCCCAATTACGGTCTGTTCACATTGGAACTTACAGCCCAATTCTGTGGTCATAATTGGATCGGTTAAGTCCTAGAATTTCGCTCGATTGACATAAACGTGAAAGACAGCATGCATTGCAAGTTGTTAAACCACCAGTCCAATCCAGTTCCGCAAGTAGTTAAGTGCTCATATCTGACGGAATGTTGTACAGTGTGTTTCGGCATTCGTTGCCGATAGGACTGTACGTTGGTAGTTTCAAAAGGTTTCTTTTTGGTTATTTCTATTCGACCTTTCTGTACGTATATGAACCGTTAAACACAATATGAAGAAGTTTAGTTAACATAAATCGGACACCACTCAGAAGTAATTGCCCTCTGCACATTCAAATAGATTTCTCAACCAGCTCCATTTAAAAGGAGGTAATAGACCCAAAATTTGCTCCTGTTAGAACCAGTCAGTAACGTAAACTACCGTCATAACCAGAAACTGAACTCAGACCATGTTTTCGTTACTCATTACTCCCAAACGAATGTGGCCCAGTGTTTGCATACGATGATGCGGTTGCACCTAATGTGGGGTCAATGGTGCAGCAGGATTGTCTCATGAAAGCATGTTGTGAGTTCAAATCCCGGTAGGGGTAACGGTATACACTACTGACGAGCTTCAACAGCAACGCGACTCGAGTTCAGTGGGTCTTTTTGAAAGAACAGTCAAAATGTGAAAACTGCGATCCCTATAAAGAGCAAGCGTCTTGATACCCTATAAACATAGGCAGTACACTCACATCAACAGTAGAGAATGGCCTCAATACGATCGGTGAGCATCTATCATTAGTGCATGGACTGAAGCACATTTCCTTCTTACGAAGGTCATGTCAATGAGCCTCAATACGTCAGACCCACTCAGATCTTATTCTCTCACCACCGAAGTAAATGTGTTATGAACGAGGTATTGATTCAGGTGTATGATAAGTTAGTGGTGCAGTAAAATGGTCTTACTTTTTTTGCACTCCAGCTACGGTGCCCTTAGCATTCGATGTGCTGTTCACGTGAGAATATCTAGTCAATGCATGCTTCGTTTTACTGGAAGATATTCGTGAGTTTCGTCGTCCTTCTCGCTTCGATAAGGCTGTTCGTTGTCCCTGTCACTATGCCTTCGTGATGTTCTTTTTTCCTACCCCCTACCCTCCAAATCAGCGTGCAACAGCACTTCCAAACTTCTGGAATCTTTTGAAAATTTCTCATATGGTTGACTGCACCTGCTGGAACGTAAAAATCACCCATCCTTCAAAATCGTTAATTTCATATATTCATGGCAAAATGTGGACAGAGCAAACCCGAAGTAAAATTCCACCGACATGACAATAAGTCCACACACGCCAATGACAATCCAGGCTGGCAACTGTAGTGTGGACTAGCTGTTGATTTGTATTCGGTTGATACACCTGACTTCCAGGTGAGCCGCTAACGCTGAGCCAGTATATTCGCCTGAAAGTAGCCAGAGATGACCACAGAGTTTTGTCGTGCTATTTTTAATGCGCTTGTGTACAACAAACTTTCGACTAAGACTATTCAAACAGAACCCAACCTACAGCTTCTTAACCGCAATTGTTCGTTTGTCACAAAAGTGACTGTTGTTAACTTGCTAATAAATAAGACTGTTAAATTACGAGGTAAACATATAATTTGGTCGCAGGGGGTACACTGCACAACAACCCTTAGAGTAATCCTTCGGACCATATAGATAAAAATGAACTAATGAAGTTTGAAAGAGCATACCAGCCAAGGTCATAATATCCAGGCCTTTATTGCTACCACGAGTACACTGCATCGAATGGTGATACATGACCATTAGGGATGTCTGTCGTTAGACATAGCAAGATATTGAAATCCGTGATGCTTTTAAATATTCACAGTAATTATACTTCGTCTGTGTCGTATAAACCTAGTACAGTGCACCAAATTTGACACGGACGAGAATAACAAGGTCTTAACATCCAAACGGAAATTTCATATTTCATAGTTGTTTGCTTAATGTGGCCCTTCTAGGGTTATTCATGCTTAATGCCGATGTATTACATGTAGAGTAGAAGCCCATTAGTGTAATATTCGGAGTTGATCTCAAGTGAGCTTAGCTTCAAAAATGAACTCTGAGATTTTGCGCTGTTACGGTTGTTAGTTTACACCAAATTCGTATTATATATACACATTATATATATATATATATATATATATATATATATATATCACTTACATCGTGGCTATCTTGAGTAAGGGAACCCCGCTGCGCAGATTGGACTACATTGAGCCAAGGTAATGTCCTCCTCTCGGTCTGTGCAGAGGGTACGGTGGTTGCCTCCAGGCCTTGTCTAGACCGCAGACGCGCTAGTCGTTGCCTAGCAATGATACGTCTGTCTAAGTTTAGATCTCGTGATACAATTTGATCCTTTTTGACTTCTGTCTGATGTAGTTTGTTATTCTTCTTGTGAAAAATGTCCAGTAGGCCATCAACATCGGACATGTGAAGGCAACTAACCAGCATACCGGACTGGTCTGAATCGGGAAGAACTGTCTCTTCGACTCGGTCGGTCTGGCGTTCAGCATCAGATGAAGGAACAATGTTGAGAACCCCGGTTGATTGCGGAGAAGTGGAAAACGTAGTAGAAACGCCCTTAACGTCTTGCGAAACGGAGTTTTTATTCGTCAGGGCAGTGACGACAGTTAACGTTGTAACTTCCTGTGAGACCGCCGGAACTCTAGCTTTGTCGTTTTTCTGGGACGAAAATGAAGGAAAAAATGTACTGTAAAAAACGACAAATCATGTGAGATGGAACGCAGAGGAAAGAACGAACATTTTAAAACGTTAGTTTAAATTAATGCTAACAACTTAACAGATTTGCACGGCCATCATGTGACACTCCAACGTTGTATTCTAGGTTGCAGGGTTCCCGCAAGTACTGCAGAAAGAGGACTCAGGCCATCATTCAGCGACCACAAACAATCGCATGGAACACCTCTAACAAACAAACCGTTGACAATGGAATTTCATGGGTTTATTTTTTGTGTCGACAATAGGTATAAACCGACGTAAAAAAATAAACCAAAATAACGAAAGATTCACCAATGCTATGCACACAAGCAGGCCATGGGCATTAACACGTAGTCGCATCAGACAGTATTAATACTAGGCCTTCTGGCGAAAGGAATGACAAGAGAGGGGTGAGTGAGACCAACCTCTTCGATCAAAAACACAGCAGTGACTGTCACCACCAGTCAATGTACATTAGGAAAATCGTTTGAATGTACACCAAAGTGCCCCTTACTGTCTTCTTTTCTCGTGATTTCTACTCAACTACCCATCCTTAGGCTTACAATCAACTACATAACTAGAGTTTACCGCTGTCAGCAATATTCGTCGGTATTCTGCCCCATGAAGTATAACTCTATTTTATCAGACATTTTTACCGTTTGTCACTAAACCCACGCAATAATTTCTGGCTGTCAGCTAACCAAACTACAGTAAGTTTCTTGATGAGCGTACAACTCCACCCTATGTGGCTAGCCAGTTGATGATCAAGCACCAAAAAGTGTAGCAATCGTTTAACACATTAACTATATAGAATCCTGCATAGTAGGTTGAGTTAGTTCGTAGCAAGTAATGTTCTAGCCTGGGAAAGCTCAAGAAGCGTGAAACAGTTATTCCTATTTGAATGGTATAATATTAGGGTACGTTAAAATAAATCCCACATTCAAAATTATACGCCGAAACACTCACGCACTGATGATGTCACCTCGCTTGGTGATGAAACGTTTGCAACCGAAATGCCAAGCTCGGCGAACATATCAATACCAAAACNTCCAACAGAAAGTGATGAAAGGGTAGAACTGTTCAGTTAAACAAATATTCACCACTGAGCGCATTGGAACGAGCATAAGATGAAAAAACGAGTTTGATAGTGGGAAGATGGACTGGTGATGAACGGCTTTACAATACCACGCTTCAAAACATGTACAGAGGATTGACAAAAAAGCACCCGATTAATCTGAAAAGTCTGAAATGTCCCAGGTGGACTGAATTTGTCTCAAACATGAGACGAACAAATGCAATGTGCATTGTTAATAGGAGTAAACGCACCATTGCACGACGAAGTGAAAATGTGATGAATAGAACAAATATGGAAACTGACTAACATACGGCCAGTCCCAAAACTGACTAGGTGGAGCTACAGTTCAGGTTAAATGGACGAAATTGATATCAGGTTTAATTTGCTCACAGTCCAAGGCTAGCTGTTACCGTTGATTGGTGTACAACTAAAAATCGGACTCACTATTCTTTTATTTAAAAAACAAGACATATAGGCGGTTTCAGATGTTGCTGAACCGCTAAGCTCAGAAGCCGTATTCAGCTTCCTACAAGTGACCGGCTAGGCTTCAAAGAGACAATCCTATTAAACCACTCAGACTGGAAAAGAAGCAACAGAGATGACATTTCGTTTCCCCATAGAAAAACAGTCTGGGGCACGGACCTGACAGTGCAACCGATGGTAACAATTTTTATCTTACCGTGGCATCCTGGTCCGCAGTGACCGATGAAACGAGATTTTGGCCCACTGGCGAGCCTAAAAAATAGTGAAACAACGTGATAGCGAAAAGGAAACCGATCAGAGAGCTCATGATTAGCTAGAATCCTAGACACCATGGCGCCTAAATAGTGGTTACCAACACCTAACACTTGAAACGAAACCAAGGCCTAATCCTGACAAATAACGACGAAAGGAGCATTGTTAAAAGGAAGATTGTGGAATCAGAAAATAATACATTGCGGCGGTAACTTCCCAGAAACGAACACACAAATTGTGCTAATTACTTCCCTCATTCTAAGACTTGTCAAACAGTACCATTTTGATCTAAGTTCACAATAGCGTTTCTTCAATAGATGTTCAAGGATTTAGACTATTTCAAAATGAACACCACCCACGCTTCATCATAGTCCTCGCATTTATATAGGTGTTTCGGCTGATCCACTTCGGAAGGAAGCATTGGATTCGAATTGCGATCTCATTACAGCCCAGCTTACTAGTAGTGTATATTCTCGTCCGGACCGGAATTTGCACTTCGTCCCTCGCGCTTATGAGACGAGCATGTTAACCGCAACGTCAGTAACCTCATAATAGGCATGACCGATTGATCATATCTGAACGTTCAACCACCGCATCGTGTGAATAATGTACAACTTGCCCAATCATTTCGGAAGGAGAACAAACAGAATCCGTTTGTTCAACCCAACCGATAACACGGCGATCGTCCTTTGATGTGTGTAAGCAAACCGGATTCCAGGCAGGGATGACTAAGTAAGGCTTTAAGTGATGAAACGACAGTTCAAATTCCATCAAAGGAAGCCTACAATCCACGAGGCTATCCATATGCCACACGCTGAGTGAGACTCAATAACAGCAGGAACCTCTATCACAACTGTCCTGCTCTCATGTTATTCTAGAGCTCGATCAGTCAAAGACCACATTGGCCGATAGACAAATGACGCACTGCCACAGTTTTATTGACAATCATATAAAAAAAGCATGGTACTGTATCGTAAGACGATGAACGTACGTGTACGGCTGTTAGGACTATTTTAATAAGACTCAGGTCATATAACACTACAGACCAAGAGGACACAAACACGGTAACGAAATGAAATAGACAAACGGGCGAATGCAGCAAGCACAAGGTCGTACTCAACAATCAATCAAGTGCTGCCTTGACACATACTACCAGCAAGCAGTGCGAGTGGTGAATTTAATTCAGAATACTTCGGGCAAACGAAAGGTAATTACCATGACCACTGTTCAGAGCTCCATCAGAACCCCCACTCTGACTGGGCTCCGAAGAAATAGCATGGCACATCCGATGATCGTCTGAATCTGCAGCTGCTGCATCTTGGAGTAGCCCATCAACACTTTCATTGTTGTTAGCCACGGACCTGGTCGTACGTGTTGGGGGAGACGGAGGATGTGATGGAACAGCATCTTTAGCCGGGGCATTTGGTACGGTAGACGATGACGTAGACAACATAAACGAAGGCTGGACGTTATTCTGGAAAAAATTCGGGAAGAAAAAAGTTCATACAAACTGGGACAGTACGACCTCGATTCAAAAGCCGCGGGAGGTGATGCCATCGATTCGGTCTAAATAATGTAGCATAGAAATTTACAGTTCTCACAGAGAATGAGTAATGTCAATGATCGTGTAGCTTGTTATGAGTAACCGTATGTTAGAACCAAACAAGTCGCCCGTTTGACTGGATAAGTTAGGAGAACAGTTTCATTAACATAAATAAGCTTTTACGTAGGGCTTGTGGCTGACTATCTCAAATGTACTGAAATACCAAGTCAATGAGACCAAACTACTTGAGAGTCAGCGAAAATATCCCAACGTTTTGAAGAATGGAGTTGATTCATGTACTACCTTACAAAATGAACCGTGTTCTACGGCCTCAACAGAGTCTGTGGCTTAAATGAAGTAATTATGAGGTAGTCGTTCCCGTTCTATCGACGAATGGATTGCGTAAGCCTTTAGAATAAATAATGATCATACTTAGTTAAAGCAATCAGAGTTGCCCAAAGATGACTGACAGAATGGAGAAAATCGAGTTTAGATGGGTGCCATAGTTGGATGTACAACTGGCATGTCCATGCGGAGTCAGTATCTGATTATCTGAAAGATCTCTCGTTTCAGAACTCAAAATGATCAAATATCATTGGATGTGGAATGGCTGCTGCATCATGTAGCAACATTCTTGGTCATAACCTGCTTGTGTTTACACAGCAAAGATTTGAAGGGAAATTCATTTTCCAACCACACAACTGCAGGCAATCGGATAGAAAAATAGCGGTACAAAAAGAACACCAAGAGATGAGCCAATAAGACTCAATGAAAATCTATGCATCGTGTTGGTCTAATGAATACAGATGAGAACGATAAAATATATGTTAAAAAATATGCAAAATATAAAAAAGCAGAAGTACTAAAGGTTTTTGGGTCAACACGGTTAGTAGTATGACGAAATAATGTCCAGAATTAGCAAAGGATATGCATATGCCATTCTAGCATGATCCAAATGCGGGAAGGCATTGATGGACCTATAGCTCAGGAAGGGGTAATTATAACTTCTTATGTTACGTTCTATGAAGCGTATCCATCTGTTAGCTATAGATCGAAAGTTTGTTTTAACCCAATAAGTTATGTGAAAATGAATGTACAAAAGGTTTCGGGACACACTGTGTTTTCTCAGAGAATTCCGCATAAATAAAACTACCGTTCGCCTAATGTGAAAACCTGAAAAAACGTATTGAGGAGAAGCTGTTGGTCAAAGTGTTACGCATCAATCTGGGAGCACTTCAAAATCGTCTGTGAATTGAAGTATAACAGAGCGGTAAATGTTAGCTTTCTCACTATCGTTTTATTCAGTATTTCGTGGTACAACAAGGAAATGCTGACGAGATCACCGTTGGCATACCAACAAACTCCATCTGATAGAAAACTAAGTGGACAATATCACGTATCCTAAGAACGTAAACAACAATACAAGGTAGTTAAAGATAAAAATAAGCTCACGGTGGACTCGCCAGATTCTGTTTCCCAAATCGAAGACAGACCTGTGAGACACGGTAAGTGGGAAAAACGTCGTTGAGCACGTGTCAACGAAACCAGTGGTGATCGAAGCATTGACGTCAGAGTGGGAGAGACACCAGGTGTGTCCCCGGAGTCAGACGGGGAAGGTGGGGGTTGACGGTCCAAGGTTGACTGTGACGCTGGAATAGCCTACGGTCAGGATAAAACACACGAAAGCAAACATTAAAATAAAGGATCTACTCTCATATTCAGCCGATAACGGTACAACCAACAAGGTCGAATGTTTAGTTACAAGTAAGCTGACCATTGTCGATTCTCCAAACTTTGTTTACAAGCCCTCAAACGGACTTTGCGAAACGATAATACACACAAGTATGTATGCCCTTTTTGTTGATCTACGTCTAAGAGTTCACAAGAATTACTTCCATGGAATCCCCGATGCGAATGATTGATTCACTTTTCCTATCCAACAATACGATGGCACAGAATACATGCATTTTAACAAATACACATATTTAGTTGGATCCAACCTGGTGGAGTGCACCGCAAACAGTTTAGGCACGAATAGAAAATCTTGTTTTAACTGAGACCCAGTTCAGATTCTAGACCTACAGGTAGGAAATCAGTAGCATTGCCCGAATTTCAAAGGAAAGAAAAAGCGAATAGATACAAACCAAAAAGGCAGGGAAATCTAAAGAAACGAGTTCACGTATTAACAACACCGGCACAATTTGCATACGAGCATTCCGAGTAAGACGAGTTCGTAAAAACCAGATAGTAACAATACTTAGATTACTGATGAGTAGTCGGGGATTTGGTTTATGCACTACTGACGAGCTCTAATGAAAGCGAAACTCGAGTCTAGTGCTTCTTTTCGAAAGAGGCTGGCTGGAAAGTCTATCTGAATGCGAACGCTGCGATCAAATGTGAGTGATGGTCAACTTGATAATAATACTTACCAACGTCATCAGAGACTACGCAGGCTAAGCCATTATAACAGTTTTGCATGGGTATAAACAAAGCAAATCATTCTGCTTCGTAAAATTCAAAATTACATATGCTAAAACTCGGCGGGAACATGTTTTACCTAGTATACTCAATAGACTAGTCAGGAGAATACTTACTTTCGATTCAATTTCTATTTTACTACATGGCTGTGAAGTACTTTCAGACAAAACACAATCCAAACCCATTTTATCTCCGGTTGTGAGGCTCAATTCGGCACTTTTCATCTCAGTGACCTTCAATTCATGCGGTTGACTAATATCTATGGCGGAAGGCAACGACGAAATGGTGCTTATTGTGCCACTATCATTGACTTTGTCACCTCCGTTGGGAGAACAAGTTCCGCTTAGATCAATCACGTGGTTGCCCATGGTGGCACAGGCCTTTGTGGGTAAAGTATACTCGGTCTCGATGGTCGCGCAATCCAAATCGCTGAAAGCGTCTTCCAAGAGCTGTAACTCCGCCTGGTCGATTTGGATCGCCTGGTTCTCCGCTTCAACTTCTTCAACCGATAAAGCCGACGTTGGTTCAGGTTCAGCGGGGACTTTGAGAACGGTTGTAGATGCGATATGCGAAGGTAGTCCGATGGCTAATATAAGTGAGTGGAACAAACACGACTAGTGTACAAGTAATGAGTTGGAAGATAACAAAACCAGAGTTTAACAACCGATAAACTGGAGAGAAACGTCTGATATTATAGTTTAACTAAAGTTGACTATAGCAGTTATGCTCCGATGGAGCGCATCATATTGAACCGCATCAGCTGCAACCTGAAAACCAGTTTCGATCACTAGGGAGTATTTTGGTTACATGGTTTGACATGCTGTTCGGTAGTCGTCTTCAGTACTTTATCACAGAGACGTACCAACATAAATGAATCTTGCTGGCTCAACACAAATTCCCAGATATTTTAAAAGATCCACCTCAGGTATAAACATCATGGCTGGCTGAAATGAACGGAAGAGCTTATCCTGAAGGATAAACGACAACCGGTAATTGCATCGCGAATACGATTAAAAATAACTTCCAAGCACAAATCAGGAATAACTGAAGAGATCGTTTTGCCGACAACCGACTTGTACAAAGTATGTGCGTGTTTATCGAAAAATTCTCAAACCAAACGCGAAACTGAAATCAGTCTGATGGATGGAAAACGTAGCGTTGAAATCCAAGGTCGGCGTGGCAGTCTGCCCTCAGGTTATCCTTAGTTTCAGATTATGTCTTATATATCTTGTAACCGAAGCGCATACCTTAATGTGTTAATGTATGCACCACACCGTTGTATCACGTCCATAGTTGACGTCTAAATAAATAAGTGTAACAGTGATATCCATCTGTCACGAAAGAGAATATACTGTTGAATCTTTTGAGTTACCCGTGATGCGCTGTTATTATTGGGAAGATCTTTTCCAAAACAGCGGACTTGTTGCAGCTGCATGGGATAAAAACTGCGCCGTTCTGGTCCTACCGAAGTTGTTTTTTGAACTTCTATCTAACCGACGCTTTCTATTTTGGTGACCCTTGAGAGTGTTCACCTACAAGTGCCTTTACCTGTCGGCGCGGCACCTCATAGTGTTAAATCGATCTTACTAACCGTCAAGTGATACTAACAGACACACTATAGGCACACGACTTATCACTATCTGGATCAAGAGAAAACGGTGAACTTATCAAACAGCATGTGCTCGACAACACAATAATGCTCTACTTGACTGACATGTCCAAATAGTTCTATTCTTCTGTAGTCGGGTACAGTGAGAATTCTGAAAATGGTGTTTCTCCAAAAGCATCATTTTTACCAATGCGGCTTTGGTGGGTGATGTTAAAAATTCGTCTGAGGTAGTGGAATTGGAAGACGTTAGAACGGTGCAGCTGACAGATGCATGATGCTCAAAACTGAACGCCGTACAGGAGCGTGCTTGGCATACATGTTGAGCATACCTTTACTGTCATCGGTGGTCAAAATGGTGTTCCCATATACACCCCTAGAATTCAATAACTGATGTACAGAACGCCCATTATTCAGTCTGGATTTATAGGTGCACTTGAGATAAGTGTACGGGGACGACGAAGGCAAAAAAAATCAAATGTCACCACCATTAAATAGGGACTGATCTTTGGTGTCATCCCCGGTGAATATCGACTCATGTTGTCCTAGCTTTGTTCATCATAGTTCACCAGAGTTCAAATGCAGGAGCAGCACGGTAGGCAGAATAAATTTATATGCAACACAAATGAACATGACTACAACCAAATGACAACAGAGCTAATAGCTCGATTTTGGTCTGGATTTGCTGTAAATACCTTCGTTTGTATTAGTCCAAACATGTCGTCTGGTAATAAACCTAGTCACAGGGAAATTTCGTTGAAGACTAACTTAGGGGAAAACTTTTACAAGGAAATTCCTCTACTTCCTGTACAACTGAAAGCATAACAAACTAAGAAAACATCTGGCCAATCTCACAACAAAGACTGGGTTTTTGGTATACAATTCTGAGCAATTCGATAGTGACAGTACAAACTTCAACCCTACTGAATTGTCAGAAGCAGTGAGTTTATAAGACTTCTGAATAAAGTAACTGGGTGCAAACTACGATCCTAATCTAGTTAATGCGCTCCCAACGACCATAGATACGCGACAAGCATAAAAGGGTACCTTTCAAGTGTGTCTAATATGACTCGGTTTGCTTTTTCTTCTTCATGCTTTTGTGACAGTTAAGCATCAGTGAAAACCACTGATGTATTGTTGTCTCTGATGACTGGTGGTGAATATGAAGAATGATGAATATGAAGAACAGTAACAGTGTAACCAGTACCGGCTTCATAGGTAACGTCTAAATTATTCAAATCAGACCAAACATACATATATACATTCGGTGAACCAAGAAAACAGATTTATATACCGTAATTGCGAACAAAAATAAGGAAATTAAAACAACTAAGTTACACACGCGAGCGTTTTTCAAATTCATTCACTTGTGCTATAATGTCAACGAAACAAATAAGGGAGAGAGAAGCCCTGTGGGTCTATATCAGTGCAAATAATTCGAACATCATATGGGTTCGAGAAAGGAACAAAGTGACCATTTACGGTATGCAGTGGGCAAGGCTAACCAGAGTGATGTGGGAAAAGTTGCCACAGGCAATGAAGTGTTTAGAAGAAGGAAAAGGAACTAGGACAGTTTAGGGTATATCACTGCTTTTGAATAGACGTTTAATAAAACAGTGCATGTGCCAACAGTCTGTAGCAAAAAGATCGAAAAATACAATTGAGATGCGATGTAACCGATGTGACCAAGAGGCCTAGTTAAAAACAAGGGTTCTGGTAATAATTTAAACGTCAGACAAAGAAGGTGAGACGTATAGCTTCGGAGGAGTTTATTAACGTGGGCTGACCAAATTAGATAAGAAGTGTAATACTAAGATATTTGACAATGATACCTGGGCTGATCGCGCATACCTGGGTGGTCGTCACCATCATCATAGAAAGCAATGCATCAGTGATTCACACTAATGCTTAACTGCCACCTCAACTGCTACCTTAGTAGGTTCATTAAAGTTGGAATAACCATAAAATGTAATCATAAAGCAAACATCAAACGTAATGATACCGATTACAAACCCAAAGCGGAGTTTTAGTCTCATGCCCTCCAACTGTTGTGGTTCAACATAACTTTACAAATAACAACCTGTGAGATCCCAAACGCAACTGAATATCAACTATTGCCTCTAGGTGGAAACAAAAATTTTGACGGTGTACACGTGAGTAAACTCGAAATAAAAACGACAAACCTTGAGTGTGGATGTGTGGCGTGTTTCGTAACATAACACTTTGATCAAGCACACTTCCAGATAAACCTCGAAAAATAAAGTTGCTCAATTTTGACAAAGAAACTTACCTTGCATCGAATCTAGGTTTAAAATACTGTCTTTGTTTGCTGAAGATGAATTTGAGATGCCAGGCTGGTTAACCCGGAGTTTTTCTGATATCGTATAAGTGGATGTTTCCAAAGTAGGTAAAGCTGGTGGAACAGTCTCATCTTTACAAACAATATAGGTTCGTCTCGGTCTCTGAGAAACCGTCGAGTGAGCCACTGGGACCGGTGTGCTTAAAACCGTTTGGTCACAAGCCGATCCATTCAACGTAGGCATTTTTACGGTCGATCTGAATATAACAGGTGGGTCATTCGTAGCAGCCATGGCTAAGGTGCAAAGAAAACAGCTTATTGTGTCAACAAACCAATAACCAGTGTGAAATCAATCCACAAAACAGGGAGCACCGCCAGAAGACTATTTTAAGACAATAAAACCAGCTTACATGAATGAATATAGTGCAGCTGGCACACAGTATATCTACAGATTGCGAGATTGCTGACGGAAGTAGGAACCGACATTCTTAAGGGTTACGTACATCACTGCGTACACTTACAAAATCGAGAGTGAACATTGAAATGTGAAACACAGGCGTCACCACCATCGACAGTATTATATCAGTGGTCGACGCCGATGCTTAACAGCTATCCGGCTGTGACAGGAAAAAAGCAACAAATTAGAAATAAGAAAGGAAGTATGAGAATCTACACACGGAACAAAAAGTGCCCTCTCCAAAAAAGGACAGGATTAAGGTGAAGATACCTTCCAGCCTTTTTTAGACAAAGACGGATGCTCATGTAACTGTGCTTGTAAACAACGTGTGTCAACTTACAGTCTCTAACATACTTACTTCCGTTTTCTGGTTCATTAATGTCGCCAAGATACCGTTCCAAGGAATTTCACAGGCTTGTTCGAAGCCAAGATGACAGAGATGCATAAACCTATACTTAGTCGCACAGAGCAGGAGCTGGTTTTCTTTAACCAAACGATTTGAAAATCGCAAACCCCTTTACAGTATCTACCATACACTCCACTGGGTACCAGAACTTAATGTCAGCAGCATACGACAGCACTGGGAAATTAACAAATCGCGGGATTTCTGGCACAAATAAAATAAAAAGCAGGTCCTAATATGGAACCATGTAGCACATGGCTGACTGAATAGAAAAAATTGCGTTAACTCTGACCGTAAAGTGAGGATCTTGAAGGTAATCAGGGAGTCGCCGTAGGGAATTGTCTATGCCACAATTACGATAATTCGACGCTTGTGGCTATCTGATCGATGAAATCATCATCATCACCCTCATCATGACAGACCTGAGCCAGAACAGAAGGTACTGTGGCTCGCGCCGCCCTTCACCTCGACCGTGACGTTGAGCATTCCAGGAGACGTCACCAAAAAGCTTAAAATTAATAAAGCAAAATCAGGCGGAACTGGAAATGCCATAAACACAGGTATACCATTGACCACGGTACACCGCCGTCTCAGATAGCGCTTCTGGCCGACGATTTTTGTGATCACGAGGACCCCAGACGGACAGGCGACACCTACCTACTCAATGGAATGGCCAGGGTTCCCATACTCTGCCCTCGCACTTTGTTTTCATCCAATTGTTGGTGGTCCCAGTATACAATGTCCGGAACACTAAACGCTGAGCTGGCATGTGGAATAGGTGACTTAGTCGTCGCAGGCTGTGCAACGTGATTAGGTGACCAACTAATCGCACATTCCCAACGTTCCTGAATACGCACCGGCGAACAGCCGTACTCCTCACATGAGTAAGTCATTTGATGCGGGCTAATTGGTAGTGACAACGATGGTCAAACACAACAAGTCTGTTGACACCTTCACTGCAAACAAGTCACATTTCCGAATCACAGAGCAGAACAGAACGCACACAAATCTATACACCCTTTCTCTCAGCGGCAACCAGATTTCTTTTCGGGGCCATAAGTGACGCAGGCTGACAAAAGGCAACTCGTTACATTGCTATCCCCGTCGATGTATCATCAGCGGTACTACAAGTTAACGAGATAATGCTACTCACGCATGTGAAAATGTCCACAGTCTGGAGAGGATCGCCTGCAATAAAGAAGGTAGGAGTGAGAATTCACCAGTCTCTGAAGGTGCAAAGCACATTTCACACAAACCAGCCCGGTCACCCACCTTGTTCAGTATGGCATGCATATCTTCGGTAGAGGGGCTTGGCAAGACAAGGTCATCCGCATACTCCATATCAGCCAACCAAGTCCCAGGTAAAACCTAAACACCAACCTCACTGGATTCCTTAAGCGCACCTTCTAGAATGTCGTCTAAGACGAAACTGGACAGGCAAGGGTAGGTGGAACACTCCTGACAAACACCACTAGAAGTGATGAACGCTCGATACAATGGCCCATAAACCCCCACGCTGCTTGCCCAGTGGGCATACAGTGACCCCAACAGATTCACTTATTCCCCATGAACTCCACCGTGAGAAGGGTAGTTCCAGAGGAGGCTGCGAGCAGCTGAGTCGGAAGCATGCTTCATGTCTAAAAAGACCATGACCGTCAGCTGCTTGTAAGAGTGCCGATGCTCGAAGATCCCTCGCAGGGTGAAAATGTTTCCAACGTACTCTCAACCGGATGGGAATCTTGCTTGCTTTTCACATATCTGAATTTTTTAGCTTAGTGAGCTGACGTAAAATAAGACTGGTGAGTAAGTTAGGTGCAAGCGACTGCGGTTGATATGAATTTCGAGCCCCATCTTTTAAGACGGAAACTACCGTTCACGAGCGCCAGTCAAGAAGTACCTCTTCATTTTCCCAAACCGCTGTGGATTCTGATGTCACTCCCTCATCGTCATCCTTGAAGAGAGATTTGGTCCTGGAGGCTTGTTACGCTTAAACAGGCCAGGCTCCAGAGCTACTTCTGCTTCTGATGGAGGCTTTATGGAACTCAATAACTGACTACTCGGTTCTCGTCGTCTACACGGTCTGGTTGGAGTCAGTTAAACTGCTCCTCAAAATGCTCAGTCCACCTATCAGCGATTGGCTGGTGATGAGTCATCCATCTTGTTCACATGTGATCTCAATCACGCTAGCTCGACGACTAGTACGGCCACGGATCAGGCGAAAAAATTTCTGCCACTCCCAGATAAAAAGGATCGTCCCATCTTTTGCGACTGTTTAACCAAGTAGCACTCACGGTCTTTGCGTTCAAGTTCTCGACGGTCATTTTACTCAAGGCCAGGTGGAATCGATTAACGCGTGTCTGTAAGGTCCATCGATGTGACAGAAATCCAGTTTTGTCGCAACTGTACAGCGAGACTGGACCTTGAAGCAGTGTGATGGCTAGCGCATCTCGATGACCTATTGGGCTAAAGTGGGTGGTGTGGTGATCACACCGACAAAGTCACTCATGCCAAGCAGACCAATGGGTAGAGGTCTGACAAACCAGTCTCCTGGTCCTCTAGGTTGGGGGTTAGAAGAAGGATGGCATCCTTTACCGAAAAATGTACCAGTTCTGGTACATAGCCACCCACCCGCTGCCTTGTGGTACAGGCTTTTGAGGCAAACGCTTTGGTTGAGAACCCTAAACGTTCTCCTGTCTAGGTTTTGGCGTCTTGGCAGTACCTCAGCCTACATACAACTTGGAATAATCACAGCACCAATAATTTCATAGTGAATCGGCCGTCTCGTAATATAAACCGGGTCACCCTATCTGCTACACATTGCAGCTTCTCAGACTCCTCTCACCCTCTGTTTTTGATAATTACTCCATAGGTCCCATAACCAATAGAGCTAACTGTAGCAACACTGAGCCGGTAACCTCCATCTCTTGCTATTCAGCTTCAGGCCTCCCTCGTCCCTTGCTCAGACCGAGAATGCGAATTAATATAGGTGCCTTCAACGTTCTCACCACAAAACAGAAAGGTCAGTATGGCGCTCTCGCACGAAAGTTAGACTTGTTGAATGTTGATGTCTGCTGTATCTCAGAAACGAATTCAGGACAGCAGTCAAAGTAAGGAACTAACAGTACCCACACTGTCTACCCGATACCGGCTATACACTTCGGGTGACTTCTCGGCCGCCTTTACGGGTCAGGCTGGAGGAGGTATAGTCCTCAGCACGATGTCCGCTGCCGTATTAAAAGGCTAGATTCCCTTAACATGAGTCTTTGTGCTGTCTGCTCGGAAGGCTCTTTCAAGGACCAATCCAGACGCAAGACCTTCAGAGATCTTTTTATTGTCTGCTTACGCTTCTACTGACCGTAGTGAGGTCGGCGTCAGGGGCGTGTTTTATTCGGACCTGGCCGCTCCCTTCGGTCGACACGTGGCTCTGATAGTCATTCTGGCTGAAGATATGAACACCCAGGTCGGCCGCCTTGGTGGGGCCGAATCTTGTCTAGGTGGCAGGTTTGGGATAGCATCACATCGCTCAGATAATGGCGGACGATTGCTGCAGCTTCGCGCTGAGCACGAGCTACTTTTATCCAGTATTAGTTTTAGGCATCGTGTGAGTCTTTGTTATATCTGGCGCTCTCATCTAAATCAGGCCTGGTCTCAGATAAACCGCGTGGCTGTTAGTTATAAATGGCGGGGCTCCATTCAGGACTATCGTTCTTGTTGCAGCACGTACCTAGATTCAGATCATGCGATGGTACGCTGCCGCTTCATTTTTACTTTTGCTGGGCAACGGTCCCACCGACAGCAACAACTGGTTGTTGACAAACTGGCTACACCATCGATAAAGCATACGTACCGAACAAGCTTAAAAATCAGCCCTAGCAGTTACCACTCCGAAGATCCTAACAGCTGCTGGACTCAAATCTCACGGGGCATTCAGAAAATGGGTACTGTAGCATGCGGCACGGGGGTATTTGGGTTGAACAGATATTAAATCTCTGAGAAATCCTTGGAGTTGCTAGAAGCCAGACGAAACATTCCTCCTAGTAGTTCACATAACAAAACTAGAAGAGATATTCGTAGGAAACTGAAACGTAGACCAAAGGTTGATCGTGAGGGTTGGATAGTGGAGGGAAATGGAAACCGTTTTTGCCCCAGGGAACACCGGTACTCTTTGAGCTTATTCGTGACACTGATCCCAGGCAGCCGTCTGTCAGTGAAGCTATCAACGAGACAGACAGCACACTCATCTATAATAAATTCAGTAGGTTAGGACGATGGGCGGAACATTTTGAGGGTCAATTTAGCTGGCCTCCTGTTTCTACTGTATTGCCGCGACAAACTTGCAGTGCTGTAACCTGGTTGGTAAATTTAGGAAAGCCCTCTAAGAGCAAGGTCCGTAATTGCACTTCGGTTCTTAAACGTACTAGAACTGCTAACCCAGATGGTCTCATGCCAGCAAAGAAGGTGGGGAGGCGTTAGTAGAAGCTCTGACTCACTTGCTTCAACTTGTGTGGACGAGGGAGTTCATCCCTCCCTGCTGGGGTTACGCAATAATAGTTCCTATACACAAAAAAGGTATCAGGAGCTCTTGCGAAAACCACAGAGGAATTAGTTTTACTCCAGTCATTCCTACGGTTCTGGCGCCCACTATACCTTGTCGATTCGCTGCAGTTCGGGAGGTAAACACTAGGGAAGAACAGGCAGGATTTCGTCCCGGTGGGAATGTATAGACCATTTTTTACCCTTCATCAAATTCCCGAGCACCGTCGGCCAACAATCACCGTATTTATCGACCATAAGGTTGTGTCCGATTGATTTACACTTTTAGAGCAGCTCAAATGCAGGGACGTAGTGTTCAAGAAGGTGGACATCTGTCAGCGCTTTATTCCCATAGTTCAATTCAGGTCAGGGTTTGTGGCGAACTATCGGACAGTTTCAGCACCACGGGCGATGTACGTCGAAGCTGTCCACTCTCACCATTTTGTTCAATTCCGTCATAGACAAAACAATGGAGGACTGTCCCCGACACTCACAAGATGCCGGCGTGGACCTCCTGCCTAGTAGAAGACTGACTGAATGATTATGCTGACGACGAGGTGTTGCTGTTTGACAACTTTCAAGCAGTATAAACAATAATAAACGCTATTTCATATTTTGCCACGTAATTTGGAATGAGTTTTGCAGCCTCAAAGTGCAGCGGTTCCGCAATATAGCTGTGATAACGTAGGCCTATTGTTAGATAATAAAGCCATGGAGGTTTTTGACCGGTTTGTATACCTACGAAGCTGCATCAGCAACGATGGAGGTGTAGGGAATGAAATAGAAGCGCGTATCTCTAAGGCTAGGGCGGTGTTCGTTAATCTGAGGCNGTGTAGGGAATGAAATAGAAGCGCGTATCTCTAAGGCTACGGTGGTGTTCGTTAATCTGAGGTACCTATGGCAACAAGGAGGCATCTCTTTGAAGCTTAAAGGTCGCACGTGTCAAGCAACGGTGAGGGTTGTAGTACTTTACGGCGGCGAAACCAGACCACTCAGGATAGAGGACGTGAACCGTCTTTAGATGTTTGATCACCGATGTTTGTGTTCAATCGTTCGTATCGAGTGGCACCAGCGAGTAAGTGACGAAGAGGTTGGGAGGCGGGTATTTGGTGGTGATTGTCAAACGAGTGCTTTTTTCACTTCTTATATTCGCACAGACAGACGGTTGGGCTATGTATTAAGAGTAACAGCCAGTCGTCTGCCACATCGAGCACTCCTCGCCGACGCTGCGACCGACTGGCGTAGGGTGCGAGGTGGACAGATGATGACCTAGCGCAGACAAGCGAAATCGTTCACGAACAGGCTGGTGACTGTAGGTCTGGTTCGTCCCCCGGTTTGGGGCCCTCGCGACTCAGAGTCGGTGGTTGGAGACTCTAGGTGAGATGGCGGCTGGTTGAGCTCAGCGGTGTGAATGTTGGCATTGTTTGACCGGATTGTCCGTGAAATGAGTGCATTTAATGACGCGGGGCAGTGAAAGTCGTAAAGAAGCTGTCTTGCTAGTGACGCCCCACTTTCGCTTACAGCCTGGATGTTTGTTTGTAAGGTGTAGGCATCTCGACGTTGAATGTTTGAATATAGACGCAGCCACTTTTAGTAGTTAGGTCCCTCCCCGTCCCCTTCTTTTTTCTCTCTTCTTATAGAGGGTTTGCCTTTTTCTTCTCCATGTTTGTGGCAGTTAAGCACCAGTGGTTCACACTGATGTAGTGCTGTCTGTGATGATGATGATGATGATGATGATGATGATGATGACGTCCGTTATGTTATCATAAATGAGTCGAACCGGACAATTTGCCTCTCAGTGCTTCCTGGCAACCGCTCCTTACATTCTACTTACCTGAACGCCAGTTACTTATCTTACAGTTGCGAGTGTTTGATCTCTGAAAAAGTGGCAAAATAAATAGTTGCGCACAACATCACGACCTGAGTCCAAGTGGATGCTCCGAAATGCCCGACAGTCTTTAACAGAGTGGCGCTACCTTCAACTGACTGCTGTATGAACGATTTGTGCCAAGAAGTGGGAACACGGTGGTTTCCATGTGACGCAGTCTCCTCCTGTGTGGAAATACGGCGCTCGAAATATAGAGACTGTGAGATGCGCCCAGCTGCGGCAGTCCTTCGCCAGTGTCAGCGCCTTGTGTGCGGACACCGAACGTACTTATCATCGGCTTCGTCTTTGGAGAAAGGGAACCAAGCTGAACATTGCAATCGCCGGCCAATATGATAAAGTCAGTGTTTAGTTTGCTCCAGAAAGTCGACAAGCGCGTCGCAGAATGAATCTCTGGTAGCATTCGAACAGCAGTCTGTTCGAACCTACGCTAACAAAGTGAATATACAACGCCCTTCTGACTTGTATTGACAGACTTTGATCGATGTGTTCAGCATGATAGTGAATACCAACCGTGCATTGAGATCCAATCGAGCAAGCATTGTTCTGTTCTGAAACTCAGCGATATTTCCATTCGAGCTTTACTACGAGACCCAGCTTCGGCTCCACCAGAGACTCAGAGGGAGAAAAGTGCCTTAGTCAACAGTTATCCAAAGTTGAGCTCAAGTGGATAGAATTGCTAGAGTCGTAAGCTGGCATCTCCGACACACAACACACATCAAGCCCCAGACTTGATGAGTATCTGCCAGGGAAGCCTACTGACAAACTTGCCGGAGTGCTTACCAGTTGTCTAGACTTCAGAAAACCATCCCCATCTGACAGCATGGGGAAGGCAGAAAAACTGAGGGCAAATAAAAGGAGAAAGACGTAATGGATGAACAATGTCACTGTCGGCGGAACGATAAGTTCTTATACTTTTCGATCGTTCATGCCAAAAAAATGATTGATTTGAGGTACGTAACACTGAGTTTGACTCGAAATTCTGATCTGCGAGATGACAGGATACAGGGTTTTCTTGAGGGATCCTGCCCAGATCCATTGACTCAAGATTCTGACTCAAATGACAGAAAGTGGTTCGCCTAGCCCATGAGCCCGTGTCTGCTTCTGACCCCTGCCGCACGCAGTGGACGTAGTTGAAGACATACCAGGCTTTTGAATGATACCAGTTTTTCGACTATACCAGATAATACGTAGAGATCACGGTAAATCGTTGGGCGATCGGGATACTTTCTCTCCGAAGGTATCTTTTCTAAACCCTTTCTTCGAGACTCGGAAGATAAGTGCCGCAAGTATAACAATAGTTTGCGGCATGCTCAGAGGATCGTGATGCACTACCTAAGCACCTCAACGCAGTCAGCAGAGCGATATGCAAAGAAATAAAATTCGAAACTCGGCGCCTTTATGAATGTGTAAAGAAGTGTTGTATGCTCTTGTGTCCCATTCACAAAAACTGACAGAAATATACAACACGGAGGACTACTGCCACATAAACAATGAAATGGCTCTCGTATTTAGATTGAAACCGCAAAACCGATGAGTCCAAAGGTCCGTCTGCCAGCACTACACGGTCACTGCCACATCATTCACCGATTATTCTTCCAAACGGAAATGTATTAGTTCGGATAGGGTCGGCCGCAGGTAAACATCGCATCTGACCTCAACAGCATTTTGAGATGGACGTGGGATGATATGAGCTGACCAGCCGTGAGGCCAACTGTCAACATTCCCCGAGATCTACTAGGTGCTACAAAGAGGCCATCCAGAGAGCTGTCCGGCGCAATCACCCTCGGCAACGTTCAATCCATAGGTAGTAGCGAACTCACGCATCCTCAGCTAGGAGTACTTAAATATAGTTGGGATGAATAGTTTAACTTTTTGGAAGTGACTGAGACAATAGCGGAACATGCGACGACATTTGCAAGCGGACGCATCCTCTAGCCTGATCATGTCACACGTGTTCGACCAGAAAAGACTGTGGTCACATCGGTGGAACGATCATCAGATAAACGTGTAACGCGCCCGATTTCCACAGCCGCAAAATGACGAAGCGATTATTGATCGCAGAAACAACAGTACTATTGATACGACTATTGCATAAGTAACGTGTGGACCTCAATTCCTTCCGAATCTTGGGCGAGTTTCAACAGTGCAAACAAAACGGAACATAATCACGAACGGGAGGGACAATCAATTAAGACCGTCACAGAGAAAGAACGGGAGCAAATGAGGTCGCAGTTATATGACCTTGAATGTGACAGAGGGTGAAATCATGCACTGTTGACAACTAACAAAATCAAACTAACCAAAGGCTGGCCGTGGAACCGGTAGCAGCACCGAAGAGGCTATGAGCGTAATTACGACGACGCGCCAGAACCAAGGCAGAGATGCCAACACTGGCGGACCAGCATAAGAACCAAGTCATTGAGGATGTAGACAAAGATCAGCCAGTAGTTCGGCCCTACGCATCGGTCTGCTCCCAGGCCAACACGCAGTCTGACTTGCTCGATGGTGCTGGGACATGTTTTGTTGATAAATTGTTCACTGTTAAAGAGGCGTAGCGCCAGCTTGAGATGGTGGGTGTCAATAAATCCCCCTATCTGGAAAACATCTACCCTTCGTTGCTGCGTGAACAGGCGACAAAATTATCCGTTCCCCCGGAACACTTGTATCAACAGTCGCTGAGGGAAGGCAAACTACCAGGAGGAGTGGAAGTAAACAGTGATCGCACCCAAATGTGAGGGAGTAAGAATATCAGAGGTCGTCAATTGCCAGTCGGCAAGGTTAGCTTGTATGCCTGATGAAGTAATGGAGCGTCCAGTGGCTAATCGTTTTCAGATGCATTCGGACCTCATAATCCACAGTGTGAAGCAGCACGGACTTCTGGAGGGCAATCCTGTTTGACAAACCTTCCGATTATCGGAGAGCGATGGGTGAAAGTGAGGGCTGTAGGCAAGACTACAGACGTGGAGTTTTTTATTTCAGTAGGGCTTTGACAAGGTTCCACATAATCGTTGGCCCACCAGTTTGGCAGCGCATGCCGTTATCACTCCTATAGTAGATTGGGAAGCAGACTTTCTTTAAGTCCAGTCATTCGCTGTCAGGCTCAACCGGCACCCACCGGACTGACCCCCTGTCATTAGTGTTGGAATCTTTCAAGCGGCTCCTAGATGCGCAAGTGATGGTGCTGTGGAAGAAGAGGTACAGGTAACGTCATGTTTATTTTAGCTTCAACCCGTGAAGAGGCTCACAAGGTCGGCGACTCCAGTTTCTATCACGGAACAATAAACAACAAAAACAGGACTTTTGGTGACAGCCAAGTACCTCATTCCGTACTGTACCAACCATTGTACAGCCCCTTTGATCAACCAGTGACGGACTTTGATTTCTTTTATATTGATGTGCATATGTAAATCCGGGCCCTTATCTTACGAATAAGAACTGTTTAGTGAAGCTAGCCCAGGGTTTTCCTTATAACTTATGCCAGAGGTTTCAATTCGAGTACGGTTCCCAGGGTCATTTAAGGTCCTTGATTCCGAGTTTTACACGCTGCTTGCCGCGACCAATTCATCTAGAAGCATGCCCCAGAGGGTAATCACCACGGAAGATTGGAAGCTGGCCCCATTCCGTGTAGTCTGCCGCCTTTTTTCTGCGAATTTGCCTGTTCGGATTTAGCGGTCATTTTCAAACGTACCCTTCAAAACCTTAAAGAGAAAGATCGACCGGAAGCATTCTTGATGAAATGCCGAAGGTCGAACCCGCAAGGCTGACTCCAGCAAAACCATTACCGGGTGGAGTGTGTGGTTGTTGGCGCAGTCTGCGGTTATCCGTCAACATACCAAGGGAATGGAACCTAGTAGTGGTTAGTGCCTAGTGTCACTGTGACCTTCCTCAAGCTGATAATCGACAAAGCAAAGATTTGGTGGCTGCGAGACCAGAAGTTAAACCAAAGAAAAACTGAAACAGAGATACAGGGAGAAAGTGAGCAAAGCGGTTGTGGATAATGGAGAATTTTTAAAAACGAAGAAGTGAGTAGAGAAAAGGGGCGCATGCATGCTCAACTGAGCTCAAGTCACTTCGTCGATTCAGACTGGAGAATACTGCCAGCTGTAGATACCAGCGACAGTGTGGCTCCTCTAAGGACTCTAGATGCAACCAAGCACTTCCACTTGTTTGCGCTCAATTAACGTTTACATGCATGCCTCCTGAATATGGCCCAGTATGAACTTGGTGCCATCATCCCCAGCCGTTCAACCAAAGGCCCACAGCGGCTGTTTGCCCCTTCTCAACTACTCGTATTATGCTGAGCTTCAGGGTGTTTTATTTTTCATTGATTAAGCATCCTGATTACCGACTGTCAGCTTCGTGCCACCGCAATAGGCACAGCGTTGTACATTCGTCTTCCAACATGCTATTACGTGCACGTCTAGGATGGGTTTTAAAGTTTCGTTGGCAGCGGTGGCATGACCACTTTTACTTGGGGGACCAAAATGAGAGGGTGTCGACTGTAACAGATTGATAAAATAATTACAATGTTTGAAGGGCGTAATTTATTATATTTGGCCATAGTTCAGCCTCGTTATTATGCATTATTCCGAAACCTCGGGGTGCTCCACCAGCAATCACGCACACGGTTCGTACTACTGAGATGATTCACGAACTGGAACGTCTGGAGTGGTGGTTCACTTTGAGCCGTCCCAGTTTATACATGTAGTGAACAGAAACTCAGTATGTAAGTCGTGGAGCTCAAGTATATGCCCTTGAAGGTCACTTCGACGAGCCCTTGACACGCTTGGTCGGCGAGGACTAGAATTTGCTAACGTATGATGCACGAACCACGAACACGTAGTGTAGGGCACAACAAAACCCAAAAAATCAATGAGCACTGAATCTGGAAGCTGACAAATTGTTGCGGGCGGTAGAATGCTGCGCCAGCGTCAAGCACATTGTGGCACACCCATCGAGAAGAACGACAGTTCATCAATCATTACTTTTCAAAGGCATCTAACACTAGTCAGTTAGTCACCTAATATTAGGTGGAGGACGAATAGTCGTCTTTCACTAGGGCCTCTTCTTTGGCAGCTGAGATGACCGCTAACTGATGCGCATTCCTTTACTTTCAGTTTGTGCCGACCTCTGTTGCTCAAGGCAACGTCCTCGATGCAGCACCTCGGTCTCGTACCGGGGGAACCGCGACTTCGGATTACACCTCTGAAACATTGTCTGCTTCTGCCCCTGCGTGGCTGTCGATGCTATCCACGAACCGCTCTAAGTGAACACTGTGGACGACCATAAGCGAATTAGTGGGGAAATCTAGCATTATTTATCAGAGAGGTAAACCCAGACATTGTGTTCTACGACAAAAGGCCCTGTCTATTTTCTTTGCAAGTCTTTAGAAACTCCCGGATGCACTGGCTTACTACGAAACCCCGCTTTATCTCCAGCTCTCAGGAAGTCCCAAACACTTTTCTGTCGTAACACTTCTGATGTCGATGTGCATCATTCTCTCCGGCCGCATCTAAATTTGAAAACTGTCGTGAGGACCAGACATTCCCAAAATGTTCCTGAAATAGAACTGACAAATCAACAACAAATGCACTCATATGAGTGCTTTTAGTTCGGGAGAAGGCGTCCTCCCGAAGTGTACTGCACATTTATTGCAAGAGAAAACCAATGAAGACCAGCGAATCGGGGAGACACCTGATTGGCTCACATGGTGCACAGGGTTGACCAGATGGGGCAGAGAGGAAACCATCTCAAGAGGGAGGGGGGCAAGCGCGGTAGGGGCAGCAAACCATGTCTTTGTGGGGGACACGCGCTCCGATCGAAACACACTTTTCTGGGGCACGACGTCAAACATGTTGAACACCCCCTACTATAAGACCAACAAGATCCCCTATGCGGTACCTTTATAAGGGGAGTGTTCGTCGTGTACACTGTAAAGCCATATATATAAAGTACACCATAATTAATAATTGTACAGCAAGTCGAATATGTGAACATAGATACAAAACAGATATAGTAAGAGAGGGAAATTCCCGTTCAAGGATAGAAATTTGGGGTGAACGCTTCTGAGAAAACAGTTCTTAAAATCTAAACTCGACGCTGGGTTGCTACATCAATTTGCGCGCCGGAAGATGATCACTGGCCTTATCGTCAAGGTCATGCTACAAAGAGGTGATTTGAGGATGGAAAACTTCAAATGTCACATTTCAAATCCAGGACTTGGTGGAGGCCTGCGCCTGTTGACGTCCTGATGTTGGACTAGTGTGATCCAGAGATTGGCCAGACTGCGTTTTCTGTTGATGCGTTCAGTGGTGGTCTAATGGTAGGGACAGAAGAAAAGGAGTATCAAAACCTGGCTGCTCTAAACAGCAGAAACGAATCACATTTCAATCAGTACAAAGTAGGAAAAAGGTTGTTCCAACATTTGTCTAGCTTTGTTCTGAATATATCCACGCTCGCGGATTCAACTATTTTTGCTGGCAACTTCTTCCACGAGTTGACTATCCGGTTAGCGAAAAAGTTATATCGGACAGCCATTCATGATATTGTTCTCTTAACTGTGGACCTATGAACCATTTAGTCTCTGTCCTGACGCATCTCAAACAAACCTGCCATAGGGTTTGTTCCAGTGTGGTAGGTAATTTTGTACATTTCAATAAGGTCTCCTCCTACCCGCCTGCGTTCGAGCGAAAATAAGTTGATCGAAGTTAGTCGGTCTTGGTAGCTTAGACCCTTCATACCCTATACCACACGTGTGGCGAGTTTTTGTACTTTTTCGAAGGAGGCTGTCATTTTTGAGATATGGTGCCCAAGCTTGGACACTATATTCCAAGTGGGGGCGAACCGTAGCCGAGTACAGAGGAATAAACTCCGCTGGACAATGGTTAGCGATCGCTGATTTCAATCGACATAACGCCCGCTGCGCTTTTGTCGCGGATGCGGTGCACTGAGCAGATGGACTAAACGTATTGGTGACTTGGATACCCAAGTCTCTTGTTTGCCGCTTAGTTGTTAGTTCTGTCCTTATGCATCCCTTAAATAACTGGACGTTGAATGGAGAGCTTTGGAGTGGATATGACTTTGGAGGACGTTAAGCGGTAAATCCCACTTTGATGTCCATTCGCAAATTTTCAGAATGTCCCCTTGAAGAGCGTTTGAGTCCGACGAACTCCCGACCAGCTTTATATCGTCTGCATACAAATAACATGAGCAGACTAAGTTGCCGGTCGGGTCTTTTATGTATACCGGGAAAAGCGGAGAGGTGAGGATTGATCCCCGAGGAACTCCACTTAACGGGGACCTCTGTCCGACAGTACTCCTCTTACTCTTACTCGACACGACCTTCCAACTAGAAACAACTCCATCCACCTGCAGATTCTAGCAGAGATTCCAGCTCTTCGGAGTTTCCAGCATAGAAGCCTGTGGTTGACGGATTCGAAGGCTTTCTGAAAGTCCAGATAGCACACATCGACCACTTCTCCTTTATCCAGTTTCTCCATGACAGTGTCTAAAAAATTAAGTAAATTGGTAAGAGGAGATCTCCCACTTAGGGAGCCATGTTGAGGAGTTCTGGAGAATTTCTGCTTGCAGAAAAACATGCAGATCCTCTCTCGTAATAATTGTTCGAAAATTTTGCTGACAACACTAGTCAGGCTAACTGGTCTGTAATTCCAAACTTCTGATCAGTTTCCATCCTTGAAAATGAACTATCGAGAAATTTCACCATAATACCATGCAGATAGCCCCCAAAAATATGCGGATTATTGTGCCAGGATAGGGGGAGATAAGAAAACACACATGTTTGTTGTAAAACGTACAGACTTCTCGACTGGAATTTGTCATTTGCTCAAAATCCAAAGGACTTGACGGATCTCCCTAATCGCCCAAACATTACGGGACTTTGAGTGTCCGGAATGTTTTCCCGCGTGAGATGTATTTGTGAAATCAAGAATAGAAAGCAAAAGCGCGTGAAAAACGGGAGAACATGAACTGGCCATGTGAGCCATGGTGGACAGTGCAATATAAGATTCTGTGCGAAACGATTTGTATGACATTAATAACACTCTGTTAGTTAATAAAATAAAGTTAATGAAATAAAAAATATGTACATTAATATAACACATAGATAATAGATAATATATGTATAACGTATATATACAACACCTTACCTAACTCTCAGGCCTGCAACCCAGTATCCGTAGGGGCAACATCCAAAGTTGAATTGGGTCCGCTGTAGTCGAACTCAGATTTCAGAACTACCATTAAGTTTGGTGTAACCAGCTGTCGTCTTAAGAGGAAGGCAAGAACGGACACAAAGACCCCAGGCAGTATTTCGGTCACGAATGAAGCACAACGATGTCGCCAAAACGACACTAGAATCAGCATACAAGTACCCTAACCCAACTGTCGCAACTTGGAACCCCCCGAGAAGAAGGAGGAACGATGGTCTTCAAACAAGCTTCATTTGCTGCTCAGCCGGAAGGCAACACAGTGATGCGCAGCGGCTGTAGTTACAGGTTTTCGGCGGTCTTGGGTCAGGGCCACTCAATGGACTAAACAGACGCAAGCGGGCAACTCGAATTTTCGAGAATTTTAGCGGGCATTCAAGTTCTCTAAATAGAACATCCATTTCCGTTGGTAAATGTGGCGTATTCCCATACGAAAGGGCTTTCCCTAAAATTAATTCTCAACTATGCGGCAAATTGGGGGATTCGGGAATACTGCTAAATTCTATCAGAGCTGTCGGTTGACTACTATCTCTGTTTGCTTCGCTGACCCTCGAGTATTTGTGAGCGAGTAACAAGTCGTGGTTAGCTCCAATTTACGAAACTTTAGTTTGTGACAACGGAGTAGTCTGGCCATGCCTGATCTATTCACGCTGAGAAGTGCCTCCGAGGCTGCCAACCCGACCACACTGACATCCTCTGCAATTAACTTTTCGGCAAGAGCCGAAGATAGGGCTGCTTTTATTGCTGATGGGGCACTTACATTGCTACGATTTCGCTCACTTGAATCTGCAGAATACCACAGCCACGGTGGAATTTACGGCCGGTTTCTCTCTCAAGAAACATGCACTCCATCTCCGAGATATACGAACAGTCGCTTTGTACACGAGGGCCTCGGTAGTGCTGTATCTGAACGCTCTATCATGTTCGACGACTGCAAATGGCACCACGGTCTCTTCGCAGCACTACGCATGGTGCACTCCCTCTAGACAATGAAAACGCGCTGTTTTTTGCGGAGAGGATGGAACCTACGGATGGTTCAACGGGAATCTGCGCTTGCGGTGCACAGTGGGCCAACCACTACAGCAATTCAGTGCACAATGCTACTCCAGTTCGCTCCACCAATTCAGATAAGTGGTTGGCGATGGAGTTACCTACCGCTTCCATCAGCAAGTCAAACTATGAACAAAGTATTTTCTGGAAGGAGTGGAGATTTTGACCGCCCCGGACTTTTCCCACGTACTTTTTACTGACGATTTCCATCATTCGGGAAAAAAATTCCGGGCCTCTTTTTATACGCCGATACGTCTCTTCAACGCCGTGGCGGCGTCCAATTTTATCGAAACTATACAATGGTCATTACCTTGGAAATAAGGCCGGAAGCCTTCATGGTTAGAGCGCATTTACCACTGAGTGCCCAATGGTGGATGATATCGGGGTGGTTGCGCCACTGGACCTAAGCAGTCGTACAGTAGTTCGTTTGCGCTCGTCTGTAGTGCCAGTCTCAACGGTGTAATAACCAAGGACCACAGAAACTTTCGCAGAATTAATGCTGACTTGCTACGTTTAAATTTGCCGTCACAAACATGTGATCACCGCATTTTCCTCCCCTCTGTTTGTAAACTGCGTACAGAACCTGCAGCCGACCTATCCATAGCCGTTAACGAACCTGTACAACTACTGACTTTAGAGCACAACAGGCCACCATGCCAGCCATGCTGTCGCACCTCACGATTACCAGATAAGGAACAACACGTATGAACGAACTATCGGTTGTCAGCACCAGAGTAAGACCGGAAAGAGTGTACGTCCATTTGTGAGCTACGTACTTCTTTCCTTATTAAGGATCGGTTCCAACGGCAACCGCGGCGTAACAAACGCCTCGTTGTTAATCCGAGAAGCCCACTGCGGTCTGCATTGTTAGCTCGTAAGACTAGGGTGGGAGTGCTTCAACTTATCGGTCTTACAGCATCCATGAACCCCAATGATGAGTGTGCAAAGATTGTCGTGGAATTCATAATAGTATTCTCTTTCGTAAGGTCACATATCTCCGTGTTTGCTCTGTTGTTACACTTGAAGACAAACAGTAATTATTTATTTTGCCATTTTCAGAAAGTGGCAGTGGTTCGAAGACTGATCCCTGGTCCAGATGACATTCCTCCGAAAGGACTTTGCGGGGCGATCAAGCAGAACCCCGAACCTCTCGGGCTACTGTGCACTCACTTTACTGTCAAATGACCAGTCTCGATGTTTGGAGATTGACAAACATCACCACTATTCTCTCAGAAGAGAGAAGGAACATTTCTAATGATAATCAAATGACAGCTTTGTCCTCGACTGCCTTTAAATTATTAGAAGTACTTCTGTTCTTATGAAAAACGCAAGATGGCGTTCGTGGGGGCTACCGCGTATCACGAAAAGTCTACAAGCCACCGTCAAGTAGGCGAATGTAGATGACTAAGGTATCTGGATAGTTGTATATGCAGAGCTCGACAGCCTCCGAAAGCATGAATTACGACGTTCCGCTGGAAAAACTGCACTGTTATGAAGTGCAAGGTTAGGGCCTCGACTTAACAACCGCCTAAACTCTGCGTTTTTTTGGTTACTAAACAAGCTAAACCCATGTGCCCTATTGATATATTCGTGTTAGCTCCAAGTTCTCATCTTTACAAATGATCCCATGTTTACCTCGCCTGAACCTGTTTTCTGTACTTTACGTATCGTCACCCCCATGCGAATCTGTGCTCTGAAAACCAAAACCTTCAAAGCTTCCGCTAACTAATTTCGTCGCTGATTCACTGTTCCACTAAAGCTGGTCCGAGTGCACACTTAAGGAAGGAAAGGTGTTATCCCAGGCGCGCGTTTTGAAGCAAGTTGAATGTCGTCCACATGCGGTAAGTCATTTGCATGGAGTGGTTGTGCTGCTTATTGATGGAATTCGAAGTGGGATGTTAGATCGACAGCGAAAAAAATACACGACTAGTAGCAGTGACCATTTAATGAGGATAAGACCCATCTGCGAAGACCACAGGATGTTGGAAGGAAAGAACTCCCGCCGAATCTAGGCCCTGGGTTGATACGTGTCCAATGGATATTAGGTAAGCAGAGCTGGTTCAGGATTCGGCGGGTGAAAGAGCAAAACGGTAGGAAGTTTCGGACTGGAGAAGCGTGGATGATAATTGGGTTTGTTGGGGCCACTTGTGAAGCTGTTTTGTGATGATTTATACATCGCCATATGGGGCCAATTCAGAAGTTAGTGTAAGGCCCTCCATTTGCTCGTCACTTGCTGCCGGCACAAAACCAGTGGTGAAAGGTTCACGTCCAAGAATGATCCAACTGGATATTACGAACAACCTCGGTGCTACTTAGAAAGCGTCTGGAGGTGTGGTCAACGGTGTTTGGTAATGCTGAATATGAGCCAAAGAAGCTTCAAAGGTTAAGTGGGGTCAAGAGCTCTGCTTCAGACCAGGTGGTATCATATTCCAGTAGCCTCCTTACAGTAGGGAAGGAAGTTTGCCGAACGAGAAATCCAGTAGGTTTGGAAATCTAATCAGCCAATGTTTAGGCGTTCATATTAGCATCCCAGCCAAACGGACTCCTTGATTGATCAAGGTTTTAGCCAGAAAATTTGTTAGTAAACCCCGTGTGACATCTTCCAGCTCCGAGCGCAAGGGTGTGTACGGCCTGAATGGTAACTCGGTATTTTGTCGCTCCCTCACATATGGCAGTGACATGGGTTCCTGCACAATGTTTGACCCAAAACCTACACTTTGCACTGGTCTCTGCCAGAAAGAAGCGTATGGCGCGATCGAACATCACCTCAAATCTAATTAACTTCACATATGTGCACGATGCCCGTAGATGTCCCACCTGTTCGAAGTCGTCAATACCGGCTTATCAAAGGTAAACAGCTTTGCGTCCGACTCCATATTCCTACTCAGCCTCATGTGAGAACATCGGAAAGATACTGTATATTACGGAATCAACCTTCAGTGCGATACGCTCAAGATGAGCTACGATGTCATCTCCGAATTTGTTTGTTATGCCAGCTCCCTTAATTGTTGATGAAATACCCGTGACTGAGTGTCGAAAATTTGACTACGCTTTCACGTGTGTCTGACAGACGGTTGTTCTCGGTGCCTGTGTTGAAGTGAGTAACACAGTATAGCGGTTGTCTAGTCACTCATGTCTTCAAACTGGGAGGTCTCTGGCAAGATGCTACACAAAAGCGTTAGTGGAGTAACTTCGTTGCCATGTGAGCTTCAAGCTCAATCAGTCTGTTAGCTGGCTTCACTCTAGCTCCAAAAGATTTTAAACGGGAATTCAATAAGAATTCAGCTGGGGATGTCGGACATGTGCATCGGAAGAAGGGATGAGTGTATTCCACAGTCAGTTACTCAGCAGCCACCTCACCTGTCGCTCCGTCGAAAATGCACAGAGTATTTGACCGTGGCTCACCGAATATTAGCTCACAACTTCTGGTCAAAGCAGAGTAACAAGACGACCGACCGACTACCACTCTCCCAGTCCATCGAGGAAGCCATGTTCTTCAGCGATTTCGGTGAGTTGTACAAGGGTTTGAGGTTGGCGGCCCAAATTACCTGGAACCAGTCAGTTTGTCCGCTTCGTTTGCCAGCGTTTTCCTGTTGACCTGAGAGTCAGCCATTGAAAACAGGGTGTAGCACCGCTCTTGAAGGTTGGAGAAAATACTAAGGACACTAAAATAACAATGTAACAGAATGGAATAATTTACTAATCTCACGGTTTCTTAAGTGGGTGGGAATCCAACAACACTTTCAGATTATCTCTGGAAGAGCAGTCAACAATCTCTAGTGAAAGTTCCTTTCAGCAGTTGATAGATGTGTAGAAGAACTGTTGCCCAAGGAAGATCCGAGATTGATGCTGGTAGAGCTTCTTGTCATGAACTCTTCGACTGTTATCAGCTACTGAGTTAGAGAATTGGTGTACGAGTCCTACTTTGAGGTCTTCGAAATTCGTGGTAGAAGAAATGCGCAAGCCAGGGACCATTTTGGTAACTACTCACTGGACACATTCACTGGTGAATATGTCCTTCTTCAATCCGGTGTGAACAACTTGCCTGAACTAATCTGCTACCTTGGCGTGGTGGTCAGGCTTGCGTGCTGTTTTGATCCGGAGGGCTGTGCTGACTTTGACTTCGGTCCTTGCGGTTTCAACCTTGTCAGTTTGGCCGAAGGGGAGCAGCCAGACAAAAAGCCGATGCGTGCGTCTGTTATGCGTGTTGATGGTGTGCTGTAGCTTCTTCGGGCGTGGTGCTCGTTGCTGCCTGAACTGAGTCTATGTCTGTCTGCTGGGACCGTGTGTGCAGTGTTACTGCTCCTGTGAGTGGGTGCTGGATCTGCTTTGATATGGCTGTCGATCCTCTCTTTGGTGGCTGATGCTGTCATGTCTGCATGTGTGTGTGAGTCACCTGCTGCCTTGCGGTTCAGGCTTTTTAGCCAAAGGCTTTGGTTGAGAGCCCTAATCGCTCTCCTGCACAGGTCTGGGCGTCTTGGCAGTATCCAAAGCCCATACATAAAATGATGTTACAAAATAATCGAAATACCATACTGCATCGACCGTCGCGCAGGATAAACCGGGTCGCCCTATCTGCTGCACATGGCAGAGTGGATAGGCGAAACTACGCTACTGCCAAACACACCTTCGTACCTTCCCTCGAACAGGAACCCCCCTGGAGTTAATACCCAATCAGGTACCAGTGCCCCGAGGACCAAACTGAGACAAGCCCGAGGACGCAGGACGCTTACCATTGGATCTTGGAACGTGCGCACGCTGCTAGATCGATACAGTGTCAGAGAACGACCGGAACGACGCACGGCCCTGATCGCGATGGAGCTGCGTCGACATGGAGTCGACATAGCAGACTTGAGTGAGACAAGGCTTGCAGACCAAGGTAAGTTGCGGGAAGCAGGCGCCGGGTACACTTTCTACTGGATAGGCTACCCGACAGACGGAGTTCGGGAGCATGGTGTCTGTTTTGCAGTCGCTGATCGCATCAATGGTTTGATGATAGGCGAACCGCACGGCATCAGCCCCCGAATGCTGTCGATGCGCCTGCGACTCGGTCGAGGTAAGTGTGCTACATTTGTTAGTGTTTATGGTCCAACTATGTGTCACACTGATGATACAAAGGACCAGTTCTATGATCAGCTGTCCGCCACAATCCGGTCTGCGCCAGTGAATGACCGACTGTTTGTTTTGGGTGACTTGAACGCTAGAGTTGGGCGCGACTCTGTAGCTTGGCCGGGAGTCCTCGGACCCTACGGCATTGGTTCAGTCAACGCGAACGGTGATCGTCTGCTGCACCTGTGTGCTACTCACGAGCTGGCTATCACGAACACCCGATTCCAGCTGGATGCGAGCGACATCACGACGTGGACTCATCCACGAAGCGGTCACCACCACCTACTTGACTACGTGATTGTGCGGCAGCGCGACATTGGTGAAGTGCGCATCACGCGAGTGATGCGCGGGGCTGAATGTAGCACAGATCATAGGCTGGTCAGGACCAAATTGTTTATCCATGTACGCAAGTCCGTTTATTGTAGATCTTTTGGACAACGGCAGAAGCTGGATATCAGAAGGTTGGAGAACTTCGAGACGAAGGCTGCCTTTCAACGTGCAGTCGTCGCTCGCCTGCACAATGCTCCTGTACCCACTACCCCCGAGGGTATGTGGCAACAACTGAAGAAACAGATTATGGTAGCAGCCACCGAGACGATCGGTGTGGAGCGCAAGGAACGCCCGGATTGGTTCGATGACAACAACGTGGCTATCTCCAACTTGGTACGAGAGAAGAACGCCCCGTTCGCCACATTCACCCTGGACCCGGGCGATGGAGCGAAGAAGGCTGTGTTCCGGATAATCCGCGGTCAACTGGCCGAGCGTGTTCGCGGAATTGAAAACAACTAATGGAGGAAACACGGTGAACGCATGCAGGGCTTCGCAGATCGTCGGCAACACACGGAGTTTTACGATTCGCTTAAAGCGATCGTCGGTCCGCCTGTCCAGTCTACTAAAGCACTGGTAGACGTCGACACCGGCTGTTCTTGCAGCCAGCCGGAAGACGTCATGAGAATATGGCGCAAACACTTCGGCAGCCTGCTAAACCGCCCTACTACAATTGATTGGGCGACTGTTAACAGTCTGCCGCAACAGGACGTCAAATCTTCGCTTGCTCTCGCCCCCGACTTGCTGGAGTTGCAGAGGGCGATTGGTCAACTGCGCAACGGGAAGGCTGCAGGCGAGGATGGGCTGCCAGGTGAGATCCTGAAGAATGGCGGTCCGGCGTTGGAACGCGCTCTGCTCCAGCTGGTTCACTCCATCTGGGAGCACGAGGTGATGCCGCAAGACTTCAAGGATGCCCTCATCGTACCCTTGTTCAAAGGGAAGGGTAGCAAGCAATGCACCGACAGCTACCGAGGTATCAGCCTCTTGAGCTGTGCAGGCAAGGTGCTTGCCAGAATCCTCCTGAACCGACTGAATGCGTCCGTTCTGGAGATGAATGTTCCCGAGGAGCAGTGTGGATTTCGGTCGAGTCGGAGTACAATCGACCTGGTGTTTGCTGCTCGACAGCTTCAGGAGAAGTGCCGAGAACGGAATCAGCCCTTGTATGCCCTGTTCGTGGACTTCACCAAAGCGTTCGATTCCGTGAACCGCGAGGCGCTGTGGACGGTGCTTGGTAAGTTTGGATGTCCAGGTAAGTTCGTTAATATGGTTAGATTGTTGCATGCGGGCATGAAGGCGAAGGTGCAATCGTGTGGATCGACCTCTGATGATTTCGACATCGTCACTGGCGTGAAGCAGGGTTGTGTTCTAGCCCCAGCCCTATTTAGTTTATATTTGACTGCGATGGTAACAGTTGCTTTTCAGAACTCTGGAGAGGATGGTGTCGAGGTGGAGTACCGGACGGACGGGCGTCTGTTGAATATCCGACGATTTGGCGCCTCAACCCGGCTGCAGACCTCAAGGATGCGGATGCTTCTGTTCGCCGATGACAGCGCCTTGCTAGCGCACAGCGAAGAAGAGCTGCAACGTCTAGCTACAGCATTCGCTTCGGCAGCATCGAAGTTCGGGTTGGACATCAACACAGGTAAGACGTATTCGTTTTTTCAGCCTTCTCCTGGTGGAGGTGCTGCTTGTGTACCTCCACCCGAAATTCGCATCGCTGGAGACACTGTGAATGGCTGCGGGGATTTTTGCTACTTGGGTAGCAACTTGTCGACAGATCTGTCCGTGGACCGCGAGTTGAGAGCGCGTGTGGCAAAGGCTAGCGCTGCTTTCGGACGTCTTGAAAGGCGTGTCTGGAAGAATCACAGCCTGAAGATGGCCACGAAGTTGTGTGTCTACCGCTCAATGGTGCTGTCTATCCTGCTGTACGGCAGTGAGACGTGGACACTGTATCAGCGGAACGTGAGCTATTTGAGCCGTTTCCATGTTCAGTGTCTGAGGCGCATCTTGGGTATTCGGTGGTCGGACATGATTCCGAACACTGAGGTACTGCGGCGAGCGGACATGGACGGGATGGAAGCCATGTTGATGCTGAACCAGCTCCGTTGGCTCGGTCACGTCCGTCGGATGGGCGATGACCGTATCCCGAAGCAGTTACTGTACGGACAAGTGAAGTCAGGTAAGCGAAATCCCGGTGGCCAGAAGCGGAGGTACCAGGATGTTGTGCAGGTAAGTCTTTCACGTTGTAACATTGATTTTAGATGTTGGGAAGATTTGGCGTTGAACCGGACGGCCTGGAGGAATACGGTTCGGGCGGGCGTCCGAGCGTTCAACGAGCAACTATTGCGTGGTCGCGAGCGGAAGCGTGCGGCACGCAAGGGAACCATCGGTGCCATAGGTCGCGGTGACGTGACTATATGGCGTTGCGATGTGTGCGGCCGCGAATGCACTGGCCGTTTGGGACTAGTAGGTCACCAACGTACTCATAGCACCCCGTCGGCGAAGAGACGACGAGCACGTTAGGCTCCGTTCAGGTAGGTCATATCAGTATATTTATTCTACTTCTGTTAATGACTGCATCGGCCAACATCGTGGTCATTGACAATTAATCCGCTCTTCTTTTCAGAAACCTGAGTGTCTGTGGTGTTCTACCCATTCTTTTCTCCGGCTTTGTTGATGTAATGTATGATGAATGGTCTGCCTGGCTTTTCATAGTCCAATGAGAACTTTGCTTTTCATCCTTATCTTCTCTGGGATGCACTAACCTGCACTCCTATAGTGCAACGCTCCTTGTATTACACTTCAAAAATCTTTCTTCCTAGTTTAGATCTCGCCATTGCAGCCTCTCTGTTTAGTTTCCGAGAGATAGGGGTTTCCTTTCCTTATTAGCCAATCAAGTGGCTAACCAGCATTAGCCGGCTGGACACAAAGGCCCCACTGGCACGCCTCCCGGTCTTATTCCTTCGGGTTTACACTGGATATGTGGTGTGTTGGTGGAACTGCAATTGGTGCAGCGCAAGTCAATTGCAGTGATGGATAAGCGCAGGCGTGCTTTGGCTTCGGTCACTGTGGCAGGCTAATCCGAATCGGATGCCGCGAACCATGTATGCCTATATATATATATATATATATATATGATTGAGTGCAAAATGTGAAAACCGATTGATAAATCATTAATGTTTAATTTCAAATCCATACTTGGATCCTTTTTGAAACAATGTATATGCATATATATATATGCATTTACGTACAACCATTCAGTAATTCGGTGGCTATATATTACAGGTTGGTTTTGAGTGAGGTCGTGGTTCGCAATTTAATGTGACTGAATACCACCGTCTGTTTGAACACCCCGGATCCGTGAATTTTGGACTGGACGCAGCCCGACAGAAAACTAAAAATGTATGTGTTCTTAAATCTCACCGCAACACTTCAATCAAAAGCAATTAAAAACGAAAGTGACACAACTCGCCCCGGGGCCAATAAAAACTGGACCTGCGTCCCGAGTAATCGGCTGTGTGGCGGCCTCGGTGTGTGCGCACAATGATGAACGACTGAAATCTTCGTCGTAGGCTGATGTTGTGAGAATTAATTGAGCGGAGTGACTGCTTGTGGTTTTGCAGATGCTTGTGTGTACTCGCACAGAGACATAAGTAGACAGACAGACCTTGAGGGAATGTGACGCTACATTTTGACAGCTAATCATGCCTGCCCAGATGAAACAATCTATCTAGTGCAGACAACACAACGTGTATCGACAAAAACACGAAATTGTTTCGGCTGTGTTGGAAACTTCAGGCTACTACTTATCGTTTTTCAAATCATAACTGGGTCTGACCAACGTAGTTAACCCATGGGACTTAGCAGGAGCTCGTCAGATTTCTTGCCTTTCCGATTGAACTGGCTGCTTAGATTGAGAACATCTCATCACTCAATCTGTCAAGTTTAATTGATGGAAAATACTGACAAACAAAACATGTGAACAAATCAGTACTGGTTTAATGAAACAAAGAAATGCAGTGGAACCAGTAGTATAAACGACAGGTGCACCTAAGCAAAATAACTTCTTTCGAAATGGGAACTCTATCTCGCGGATGAACCCTAGCTAACTTTGTCCTTAAAAGTCGCACGTGAATTAATCGAAGAAAGAGGGTAAAATTCTGTCCCATTTGGAACCTGAAGAACAGCACTTTTTAACAGCTTAATCATATGAATATCTCAAACTGAATACACCCCACAGTTGTTTACAGCCTCCGCCCTCAGATAAGCTCAGCTACTGGCCTACTTTGAAAGGAAACGCTAAACTCTTAACAGCGCTCATCAGCAGTGTGTATCGTCGTCCGGACCGAAATTTGCATTCCAGTCCTCGTACTTGTGAGACTAGTGCGTTAAGCACAACACCAGTGACCTCCCAATGGGCATGACCGAATGATCATACCCAAACGCTACAACCATAATCTTCTATGAATAGTGTTCAGGTTGCCAGGTCTTTTTGAAGGCAAAAAAAGCAACAGCTTCGTTTAGTTCGTTAAATAGTGCACAACTGTGGTGGAAATCTCGATTCACAGCAGGTGATCTGATAAACGGCCAATCCAAATATCGCGTTAAAGATACAACATTAAGATTGAACGAACGGTCTCAGTGTTGTGCCTTCCGTTATTTGCCAATTCATCTCTTCCGTACTCCACCAATTAACGTACAGTTTATGATGTTGCATGTGCTAATGAGGTCAGCCAATGACAGGTTGTGATTTCTTTAATACTGTTGTACATCCATAAATTCGGCGTCTTAATTCATGAATAACACTTGCTTACTGCTACCAGTACCAGGTCTTCTCCTTATTACTTGCGTGGGAGGTTTCAATTCACATACGATTCCTAGAGCTATTCGAAGTTCCTAATTCTGATAATAACAACAACACAATATTATCTTTCAATCGCATGGCATGCCAATGTTCGCAAGCGCATTTGTCGAACGATGACGTGAATTATTTTAATTTCTAAAGATGAAAAGTTTTGAATAGACTCAACACGAACAATCGTTCCATATTTGCTTACAATGTTAGCACGTCTGATGCTTATTAACCCAACAGAACACGTCGAATAAATGACCTTGTAACAGTGTGCCTATTGTGATTACGCTTTATCCAGACACCCGTGACACATCCCTGATCTGAATCCATGTGCCTGAAATTGTAAACTACAATCGTTTCGTGATGTTAGTTACGTGCGTTGCTGTATGTCTTATAATACTTATTCACTTCTAAGAGAACTCTACTATAGAATGCGCGTAGTTCGGAGGGTGATAACGGCACTGTTTGACATGAACAGCAAGTTTGTACAGACTGAAAGTGAAAAAAATCAGTGGCGTGTTATCAAGTCCTCATGGTGTAATTTTTGACATGGAACACGGCTGGCACAGCTGCAGCTTTAACTCAAGCTTTTTAAAGCTTTTAATGAACCACTTCTGGTAAGATGCAGATAACACTTCCTGTTGCATTACTGATTCCACGAAGTGTTCAGTCCAGTATGAAGTATGTTTTAGACTCCATTTCCGGTTATCAGTTAAAACGACATTTCAGCAAGCAGTTGAGCTGAATGTAAGAGTGGCTACACTATGGAAATGTCGATTGCCAGCGTGCACCATAAATGTTCCTGTCATTTGCGTTTCACATGATTCGCCTTATCACTTCGAAATTTGTGATGCTGAAAAAAACAAAAGCGACAGCCTAGTTGAATAAGGAAACCCCGACGCACGTGGCATAGCCTCACCTACCCCCATTTCCAAGTGGATGACAGCGTTGAAGTATTAAGGCAACGTGTCCGCTTTCCATACTGTTCATGCACTGGGAACTTCAACGCTACAATCCGCGGTATCATTGTTCACTCAACAACCTACAGGCTTAACTACTGCGCGGGATTTTGATCCATTATTTACTTATTGTTTTCCGTAGACCATCTTCCTTTTGTTGGCAGTCAATCAGGCAGTTTACTTGTTCTTTTATGTGGTAAGCTTATTTTGGTGTTTTAAAGATTTAATCTTGTCATTCTCGATGAACGAACCTGACTGCTCTTATTTTTTGCAACCTACCTTTTAATCTAAAAATTCCACCAACCTTCTGAAAGTTCGGTTTAATAGTATGGCATGAGGAATAACGAAATCGCTCCTGTTACATCTGTCCATAATGCCTGCCTCTGTCGGCTTACAACGTTCAGTCTGTCAATTGCCTTGTGCTGCTAATTGCCCCACACGTTTATAAAATAACCCACCTAGAAAACCCATCCCCGACCGGAGAGGGATTGCGACCGTCACTCAGTAGGCTCAGATAACTCTAAAATGTGGGACGGGGATTAGATTTATATGACCCACATTGGACTGTCAGGAATTATGAACTGATCAAGGCCTCTCCGTCTGCAGACTATAAACAACTTTTAATCACACGCGCGCCTAGACCGATTAGCTAAGCTGGCATAAGTTGTTATCCTGTCATAGGCTTTGGCCAAACGCTTGTGGTGTCCGTGTTAACTCCCCTCCCCCCAGAGCAGGAAACCAAGCAGCAATGCAGATGGAGGATTGGGGTATGCTCCGTTCTCCAAAGGAATCCGTCAATTGTTCGTCCATGTGTGTGAAAAGGTGATCAATGTCTGTCAGAAAAAGAGCATATCACTGTTGGATGGGCTAATCAAAAACGTGCTCAGCCGTTTTCGCACTTGGGAATTCCGATCTCAGACAACACGGACTAGTAGCGGGTGGACAAGTTATGAATCAGGTAGGAAAAGATGAGCCCCTGGGGATGGTGCTGCAAGACCGCAGATGTGTTTGCCCTATTGGCAATTACTTGACAAGCGTGCGTTTTCCGATTCAGTGGATACTGATTTTTGATTAGCACTGCACGTCTGTTAGTTTTAAATACGCAATTATTTTCTGAGTAACAATCAGGCTGAAGGCCAGACAGTTTTACGCAAGGCGTCCTAACTTTAACTTACCACTATCATCGCTCATACACGATAGCAATATTCAGCTGATCCCAACGGATTACACTGGACAAGCGAAAAATGGACTAAATTCATAGGCTTGGAAAGTACGAATGTCTCACCTACCAGCATTGAAAACCGCATTCTAACTGTTTCGTCTACATGCAAACGTGGGTTGTTCTCTAGTAACAACAGACTCGTTCCACCAAACCCCCACTGATTCACATACTGCTCGGTAATGCTCACTGGTTTCATCGTACCGCTTCAAACACTGCAAGTGTAATCACTCGACCAGCACGTAGACGACATGGTTGTGAAGAAACGTGACGGAAATTGGCTTGACAACCTGCATTTTGAGTCACACCAACACAGTCGCACTCTTACTTGTTGCTATGGCCGTCCTACTCATGATTGGATAGAGAAGCCACCATGAGGGCTGAATAAATCAACCACATTTACCTCCGTTCCCGAAGGAATTGCGTCGACGATAAAAACCTTTTTTGTCTGAGTAATCTGACTCTAGTTGCACACAAGCCACAACACAAGTGCGTGTCGTGATTTGGCACCATATTCTAAAGGTGCCTTAGTAACGACGCTTGAAAAGCAAGAATACTGCCGATGCAACGCTTTTGGCCCAAAAATCAATTTATCGGCAGCATTTTTGTGAACATTTAAAAACGACTGAGAGCCTGTTTTGGAGCTTGGATGTTGATGTGAATATCGATACATGGAAAGATAAAGATGAATGTTAGAAATACAGTCGAGACTTCTTGATAAGCCGAAGGGAAGTCAGATGAACGTAATATCCGTTCTTTGCTCAAAAGGTACCTTTCAGTTTAACAAACCATAAACCCATGAAAGAAGTACCGCCCAGCTCAAACAGATAACGTGTTAGGGTTTTCATAAATTCGTAGTTTTCTGGTCCACATGTGGTATTAAACAGAGTGCTAATTTTGGGTGGTGAGCCACCAATTTTTGACTAGAGGCCAATCTAATATTCAGATAGATATGAGATACCAGCTGTTCGACTGGCCTTAGCGGATGACCAGGTAGATAAGGAAGATGTCAGATGAACGACACGGAATTTAAGATGAATTTTTAATATGGACTAACGAAATTACACCGCCGAATGTATTTTTGAGATCATCCAATTACGGAATAATAATTCTTCATGTGAAATCACAAGGAAAACGCCCTCGAGCAAACGAATAAGATATTGAAAATAAAGGGGAGTAGAAATGAGCAGAAATCTGTTGATTCAGCACAGAATCAGGGAGAGGGAATTTTTCGATCATTCTGATCAGAGTAAAAACCATATTTAGTTTAATGGGCTTACAGCTGCTACGAGAGAATAGGTGAAACCGTGGAACACAGAAAACTACAGAGTTGCTCTATGCCTTGCCAGAAAATGTTCACGAAACAAAAGAGAGAGACGGTACTTTGAAAGAACGCAGTTTCTTGTGCAAATCTGACCGTGCACCCACTCTGAAGCTGGTCCAAATTCGTATCCAGCAACCGGAAATGTGAATTGCACTGAAAGACAGGATAGAAAACCTCAGAATAGAGTATGGGGAAGAAGCAAAAACTGAATAACTAAGCGGAAATTGCCGGCCCATATCAGGCAGTAGTAAGACCAACCTTGTGTTTATCGCTTCCGTCATTAAACGGTTCCACTGAACCTCCGTGCTGTTTTGCTTACGAAAGATTTGGACCGCAACTAGGCGTCCATTTGTATGTGGATTCTGCGGCGGACTGTGCTCCTAACGCTAATCCAACGGATTCAGTCCTGGGTGCCGAAAGAAGTCAAGGTCAGTCAATTAACTCGAAAACTTAGTAGTTGTATGGCACTACCCATGAAGTAGTTAAAGAAGTTTAGTGACAACCATACAGACCGCTGGGGAGTTATCTGGGATTTTATGCCAAGTGTAGATCACTACACTGGTGGTTATTCTAACAGACTTTCACACTTCGTTCAGTATTGTGGTGGAGGGCATTTGATGCGATGAAAGAATGCGCAACACTAGAACCGGAGCTAGGATACAAACAGGTTACTAACATTCTCCAACGTCACCTTAGCCAGCCACACTTTGTTGTACCACATTAGGTCGCTGACTGAGGGATGCACTACCGAACACGATGGCACAATGGCTCTGACGGACTTGGCGGGGAAAGTGAAGATATGTTCCACGAGTCTATGGTAGTTGAACTATGAATCTGATTTACATGCATGTGTTATTGTTGGACGACTGCCCACGCCGATCAAATATAAGTGGTTTGGGGCAGCCACAATAATTTTGTTCTATAGGCGAGAACATTCCGTTGCCAATTTAACTCGATTTATAGGTGAAAGGACGGCTTCATCTGGTTCCTAGAAACGCAAGCCTGTAACCTGAAACAAACAGTCAGATTGCCACAACCCAACCTGAAGCGGGGAAGCACGGAATTTGTGTTCCAAATGCCAATATGCCTGAAGGTCCTCTTGCATACTCAATTAATATCCGCAAACTGGGGTATGTGAAGCAGCTCACTGTGTTGACCAGTAACCGGAGTTCAACGCGTTGGATGGTGACAGTCACTATGAAACTGTCAAAGAGCTTAGACTACGTATTCTGTGTTTGAGACGTAACTGCCCCTCAAAGGAATGCAAAACAAGTTACCCTGGGCTAGTAAAATCGATGTTTGCAACGGCATCACCCATTATTATGTTGGGAAACTGGTACACTAGTGAAAACGAACAGACCGCTAGCTAAGTTAGGAGGTAACGTCCATCATACAATAACCTCATCACGTGAGTTCAGGGGGTCACTTGGAGTGTTGCCTGCCAAAATCAAAGGGCCTCTGGGCGTGGTAACAATTTATGTCTCCCGGATAAGGGATCAGGCGCTGGACTAGTCGAAAGCGTATTACTGGATAAACGTGCATCAGAGGCCATCCCAATGAGATGACCGTGAAGGTATCCACCGTTGATGCTAGAATGAAGACTAACGCTGTCACTTGCTACAGAAGACTTGAATTCGACAGAGAGTCTTACGGTTAACCGAGCTTTGTCGGTTAGGTGGCTATCTGATTTAATTCGGTTAGCATCCATGTGTGAACGGCTTCAGAGATGGCCACACCCGCATGTCATTCCATTGACAAGGATTCCACGAGCCATTGTATTAGTTCTAATCGGATAAGACGTACCGAAGGTCCACTGGGGTATGAATCAAAGACTTGGCAGCAGCAGAAGCCCCTAGGCTGTACGTGGCCTATTCGTCTACGGATGCTACTAGGAACAACCAGATCTAAAAGACTCATTATCGTGCACGAAACGACCTGAAAGCCCGATGACTAATGCTGGTTCCCCCGCGCAACCTTCCAAACAATTTGAAGTGGACTTTAAAAATATTTACCAGCCACAGTGGTTATGTCTGGTCTACCTCCCCTAGGCTATTCCAGCAATCGCTTCCTGACGCTAAAGTGTAACTCACGGAGATCGCAGAAACGTTCGCTCATAACGGAGGGTTGAGAGTTTGAGACCAGCTAAACATTTCACTTAGGCTTTTTGAAGATTATCGCCTTGTTGTTTTGCCAATCAGGCGTTTGTCTATGCATGGTTACGCGAAATCATATTAAGTCCTACCCAGACATCTAGTTCTTTGATAAACAAATGCGTCCAGTTCACAGGCATTCTGCCTCACCTAAGGTACTGAATACTTCTGTTTATTGAGACGTTGGTACTCACCATCCCACAGGCAGACTGTGGTTCATCAGGCACGGTGTCCGTTCCTGTACCGTTAAACGTTTTCCCTTAATGGAGCTGACTACTCAGGTTTCATGTTAGTCAAGCGCGATTTTGGCACGGAGAAAAGCCTACGATTGTGTCGAGTCTGAAAAGCTCTAAACTGATCTATAACGCCGACGGAACCCGCTCTCGCAGAAGCGAGCTTTAGACTATGAAAGGCTTCAATAAATGGAGTCGCAAATGTTTTACCGGTGCACACCTGTGGTAAGGAGCTAGTAACGGTAGACAGGACCCGTGTGCTCGGCAGTCAAATCTACCGGAGGAAGTGAGTGTAAACTCAATTCCCGAGCGCAGAATGCTTCCCTATTAAGTTGCCGCCTATTAGTCATTCGTTGGCCATTGCATTTGTGCTTTTCCCTCCGTTGTTTGCCGAGCCAGGGGATTGCTGGTTCTGGGCAGAATAAGTGAGGAAGAATACCTTGACTACTGAAAGCCATATGAGTAATGTAGTGACAAAACAGCGACACTGGGACTCAAACCTCAGAATCGTCAGACGAGGTGTCGACGGACTATTCACCGACTCACCATCATGTTCCCAATGACTTGAACCTATCCAGCTTTAGCTGCATTCCTCCACAACGTCTTCCATAATGACATGACCCCTGATTTCTTCCTCTAAACGGCGCTCAGTCTAACTGGTTGCGCCACTGTTTTGTAAGGCGCCAAATGCTGACGGTTGATTTTCGTGCACAGACTCTACTCGGTTGTAGGTTATGCACCTTTGTTGATTACAAATTTGTGTACGGAACCGGTTTGATCTGAGTAAACCCTCAGCAGTCCATTCAACAGTTTTACAGATTGCACAAAATGATAATCGGTATTATAATGTGTGGGAGGTAATGAATGAAGGAAGGTTGGATTTAAGGAGTGAATAGGTTGTACAGTGTGCTCAAGTAAAGTGTCGAAAATAAAACTTCATGAGGCTTATGATCAAAAGCTGGATTATATGACCACTACAGTGATAACGATAATAGTGCCAATAATAATAAACTCCGAAGTCTGACGTAATTTCCTTAATTTCGGGATTTTTCGTCACACAACAGGTATGAAACGCTTATCTACATATGAAATATTAGTGCAATTGCCACTCACCCATATTTCACTTGTTTGAGAGAATCAACAAGAAACTGGATGCTGTCATACCTTTAGAATTATTTGGAAGGTAGTTTGTGGATTTACTTTACTAACTGGACGTGTTATTAGATGCCGGTGATTAGCGATTTTTGGTTAGAAGCTGTAAAGACAGGAAAAATGTGGGTCACATATTTCAACCGTATTTGCGACTCCAGTAGTAATGATGAAATTCAGACTTTGCTCACGAACTTTATATGTTTTTTAAGCATTACACGTAAATACACCATATAACGAATTTTCCGTAGAATTCCCAGCCGTTCTTTCACAAATGATTACCGTGACGAACGGCCCTTATAAACAGCCCACTATGTGCAAGGCCGTATTGCAATGATTGACATACTAGTTTTTCGGCGTAGCAACTAACTGCAGCCCAAGAGTCAGTTTTACAGTTGGAGGTATCAGCTTACGTCCGAAAGTTTGTTACCGAGGACACCTTGCATGATTCATAACTGTAGCCCCAGCAATTAGGTAGTTAAGTTCGCCACGTCCTTCGGTAGGTTTACCGAGATCCAGTAAAGAACCTAGAGAGGCCGTTCTCTAAGCCCATTCAGCACGTAAACATCTGTGCCACCCGATATTTTAAGCGAAATTGAGATGGTGGTCATGAGTTTTAGTTAGTAGCATTGCGATCGCAAAAACAAGTCTTATTCTTAGTATGCTTTGAGAATTATTTGAAATTATAAGTACCTGAGAATGAACTTCAAAAATCACTGGCCACAACCATTCGAACGCTGTGTAAATAACGTCGCGTGTATAACTCCTAACCGGTCCTTTGGTGATGCTCGGTTTGAAATTTCAGTCACACTACTCATCGTTTTCCTGGCTGTCTACTGATTAAGGATAAGTATTCCTGACCTAATGAAAAGTGAAACGTTAGCAGTTACATCGTAGATCTGCTGTCACAGTATATTTCTTACAGTCTCTATCGCTTTAAGGGCATCTTAAGCGTACCAGACAAATGAGATGAGCGGCGACAAAGTATGAGCAAAATTCAAGCTTTTTACGCGGCGAAACCCATTTTTATTAGGCACCACAGGGACGTGGTAAACGCAAGAAATGGTGGACGCTGAATTATCTAGTCTGACGTAACTGTGTCCCTCAGAGGAAACAATAAACAAAACAGACGGTTCCGATTTTTACTTGAGCTTATATTTGAAAACTACCTGTGAGCATCATCAGATGATTACTGATCTTCTACAGTCATTGCGGCAAATAGTTGACGTCATGCAATACTTTTTGCTTGATTACTGCCGACAGCCGTCTGTACATAAAGAAACGGACACATTTCCTGCCAAACTCCTGTACAGAATGCCAAATTTAAGTCACATCCACAATTTAGTGGCGGAAAACCAACCAATCGGAGCTGACTTCCGGAAGCCACCTTGTGAATGTTGCAACATCCCCCGCTGGAGGTCTTAAAGCAGTGATGGAAGGCGGACTATTTAAAAATATCCATCAGAGGTCAGTGGATCAAGGACCATCTTGTCCTAATTATATTTTCATTGATGAAGCTGCTGTGCTACGCAATGGTTGAACGATAGATCCATTCATTTGGTTGCGATTATCTTGAAGCAACTGAGGTCAGATTGTTTTACTAGAATGGACCACACAGTCCCTGAAGCGTGAAACTGAAGATCCATCATAAAGCGGCGTTTGACGAGATATAGCCTGCTCAGCACAGCTGTATAGCCTAGTTCTAGCACCACACGCAACCTGGATCCCTATTGGCAAGTTATCGGTGGAAAATATTTGAGGTCATTTACAGGTGTGATTCATTTAAGTGCCGCTGACCTAGCGATGGCAGAGAAGTATTACAAACATTATCAAATACTTGATTTTATTGAATTGTTCGGCGTGAAACCTTTACCAATTAGGGTGAATAAAGTTAACATGCATTTGTACTTTGTTTCAGGAGGTACAATCGCACAACGGTTGCATTAAAGGAGAACTGGTGTTGTCATCAGCTTTTTACTATCCAGAGTCCGAAGACGAACTCACCTGTCTTCTACAGCGAACTTGAAGTGTACACCAACAATAAGATAGACATTTTACAGCATGTAACGCTCGTTAGGTTTATGGAGGCAAATATGGAAGCTGCTTGTATTCTAGGTAGACGACATGTAGTTTTGCACAGCTGCACATCAAGAGACTAACCTGAGCGACTGAAAGGCTATCGAAGCTATTCCAAAGTTCGATGTCATAGGTCAGAACTAAACTAGAGCAGATAGCTGCAAGTCTATCAGACCGGCCAAGACAGTCCTCGATCCACAGAACCTCCAACGGTACTATTAATGTTTCTTTATCAATTACCCTCCCACCATAATCCTGGGAAGAGTTCACAGTCACGAGTGTCTTCAAATATAGTTTCAGAAACAATCTAGCGTACTATCGATTGGTTGTTTTACCCTCTCCATTCTTGAAGGCTGAGTGGACGGATCTGTTCTAACCAACCTAATAGGCGCAGTACGACTTCCTTAAGTGATAGTTAGACCTCACGAACTTGACGATTTTTTGTAGCTATTAAATGAACGCTATCAACGCAGGTTCTATCGCTGATACCGCCCACTTTGGTTTTTCTAAAGCCTCAGAGGGGGTTTATCCACCCGTTTTGTTGGGTGACTAAAACAGCACTGGTTCAATCTTGATACCGATGGACAGTTTTCAGACCGGATTTCCGCGAACAGCGACGTCTTCAAAGGATCCATCTAAGATGATTTGTTGTTCACCTTATTTATTTTTAAATTACCTAACACTGTCAAATCACCAATTTCAGTGAAAGCAGGTGATAAAGCTTGTAGCTGATTACAGCGTCCAACGGAAATGAAGGTGTCTGTTTTTCTGCCAGTAATAATGGCTATTATCGCTATGCATCTTTCGGATGAAATAGGAAGCACGGTATTTATATGCCTGAACTCTGAGTCTTGTTTCTAGCTAAACACCCACTTGGATTTAACTTGTGCATGCACGTATTTTACCGAATAAAACTATTTCCGATAGAAGTTAGCTGCTAAAGCTTATACGCCGAGTTGTGCAGAAGACTAGGGCTGGCAGAAAGAACAGACATGACAGTCATCAAATGCAAGTGGCTCCTTTGAAATTTGCGCTGTCTGGCACAGTTAAACGTGGTTGGAAAATCCAAAAACTTATGTTGTGATCGGGTCTTGATATATTCTTCTACGGAAGCTACAAACAGCATGTTACGGCCTCCATAGGTTGTTTCTGTGACCAGTTGCCGCTTTATCTCACTCTTAATAACTTTGTTGAGACACCGGTTTGAAACCAACCTACCTAAAAACTAGTGTAGTGAGGATAGACGGTCGCACCATACTACTCAAACCACTATTCAGTAGCCGCTTGGAACGAAATGATCGCGGGATAAATACGGGAGACATATGGGAAGGATCGTTGGAAGGCAGAATGACATTTAATGGCTTTTGCCACATGACGGAACTGAGACATGGTGTCCAAAGCGACTGAAGCATCCTCAGAAGAGTGTGGTGTGCAAATGAGTGTTTTGTTCTTAGTCCCGTTGAGAGGCTTAAGTAGTGTACTGGTTTCTCCAATGAAACAACCTTTGTGTTGTCCGCCTTCTGGATTCACAACACTACTTGCATATGAATGGAGCTGGCTGGAACTTTTGTCTCAGTGAGAAACTAGCGAATATGAGCGGTGTTCAGCTCACATCTGGCAGCTCCCCTGCTGTTTATGGGCAACTAGGTTTTAGTTCCGGATTATAGAACAAAGCTTCCTGGACATGCTGGAAAAGACAAAAGTCAGTTCTTCGTCAGACAGCCTCTGTGTAGATTAGCATATAAACAAAATCCTCAGGGTGAAAATAGGTATGCACAGGCACGCATGTACGAGGTCGTCAATTGTCGAAACTTTTGGCACACATCTAACACGCTTCATATCTCCTCTACTTTGAATTTTGAATTAACTGCTAACATTTGTTTTCCTCATAGGTTCCAAGGATGCCGAAGCTGTGTTGAGAATTACGACCACGGTTCTGAAACATCAGCGGTCAAGCAACTAGAATTGTCACTGTGAACTTAATTTTTGTCTACTTCAGTTGACTACTCAGCAGTTGCCAAATATGAAAACAGGTATCCTGCCAATAAACTGTACAAACTACTTTCGACTAGTCCGCTTCTGCGGCAATAACCTGTTTTCAAAATATTTGCTGTGCTCAAAAATGTGTAGCAAGGATCTTGCGCGCACAAATTCCGTTGTTCTCACTTCAACCTGGGTGGAACCCAAACTTCTCCCGCTGACTGCCCTAATCGGGTCGACTGTTTGTACACCCGAATGTGTGACTTTCTGTTTTGTCATAGTTTAACTTGGTGATCTAAACTGAATTTCAGCCCAATTTTGCCATCACATTGAAGAATGTGTGTGTGCGTGTGAATGCATCTTTCGGGTATGCACACGGACCTCACACAACCGTGTACGAACCATATGGACTAACGTGCACGCACATGTTATGAATGAATGTGCGGCCAGGTACCGATAAGATTAAAAGTAAGGTATGCTCGCCTTTTTATAATGTCCATGATCCCCATGCTTGTATGCGTCTGTGGTTGGAGAATGTCAAGAACTGCTGGTTGATATCCACTTAGAGTATCAAGACTCAAAATTTAACGGACAGACAAATAGAAAGCCTGCAGTTTTTTATTCGGTTAGGCAACCAAAGTATTGGTGCCGAAAAAATGCTGTTGTTAAGGTTGAAACCTTCTACTTGATTGTAACAGCTCTGGATGTTTTCAGATCCACAGTTGCTATATTAACAGCTTCCAAGAATTATTGCTCAACAGACAATAGTCTGTTGAGCAGTCTGTTGAGTAGTTATGTTCAGTCTGTTCATCATCGACATGAGTACGCCAGTTGTTGAAATTGTGGTCTAAGGACTACACAGCTGCAAGAGGAGCAACTTTTGATTGACAAATGATTGATGGAGGGAGGATTAGAGAGAAGTACTGTAGGCCGTAACGTAAAACTGAGGTATTTATTAACAGTGCCGCTGTTATTGAACCGTGTTCACTTTCGTTGTGTACTACAACGATGGTTACCAAAAATGCGCGCGATCGGCACCGGTGGTGGGTGTTCAAATGGTGAATTATTTAAATAATCAACCGTGATAACACTGACATTCAGCATCTATACTTGAAGACATGATGCATCATAGATCCCAAAATGAGGAAGAAAAGAAGCGGCATACCGTGAAGTTTTCTGCATCAAGTGGACAGCATATCGTATTTATGTATTTTCGGGATGGTAAGGAAATCATAACAATGTGATACTCCTGGTTTTGGCGGCCCGGTGCAATATAAACTTACCGAGCGTCTGTAAGGCCCTGATATCGTCATTGTCCCGAGTATATGCGCAAGCCACATGAGTCAGCCTCAAGGAGTACACCCATTCTACTGCCGTTTGATGTCTGCATTCCCTGCTGCAGCGACAACTTGGATGTTTTAGCAGAGTGCGCCTATGAGACTCGAGCTACAAGAGACAGTCCTATAGGCCAAAGAAAAAATAACCAATATGTTTACTGTGCGCATGCTGCTCTAATTCTTGTTAAGGAATCAATGTTGCGCCTACCAAACACCACACTGAGTTCTCTGGTTTTGCTACCACCTTGCAGGAGCTGGGAGCTTATGTTATGTTGCAGTGTCCCAGTGGGCGTTATGGGCTCAGTCATTCAGTGAACTGTTGGACTAGTTGGATGTTTGATGTATTACGGTTTCAAGACATAACGTATCGAAACCAGCACAGTCGGATGAACCAACATTCCCGTCTTTTAGGACAGAATCTACTGGGACAAAAAAGGAGAATCTATCGATCTGCAGATGTTACGTGAGAGAACCGTAGCGCACTAAGAGGACAGGCAAGAAAAAGAACGCTATATAACCATGATATTGTGTTCCAGTGTCATTTGCTAGGAGCTCGGCTCGTTGCGCGTTACCAAATCGAAAGAACCAAATGGGTAACTTATCTGTGCATCAAGACACCTACGCAGGAAGACTCCGCGAGAAAAACAGCTTGGTTTCCTTTGAAAACAAAGCAAGCGGAGTATGGTTATCGTTGAAAGTTTACTAGAGACATGCTACACATATGAAGACGAAGAATAGCAGTTTTTGAAAACCCGCCTCATGCGACTACTTTGAATGCTTGAGTATGTTTTAGGCATACACTTGACTCTGAAAGATTTCATAATAAACATGTTGAATGAAATAAAGAACTAATGTTGACATGATAGAGTTCTAACATACGATGGCGTAACACTACTCGATGCCCTAAGCAGAAGGTGGAGAAGATGTAAAACCCTCAGTTGACGTAATGTCTTGTCCAATGTGTTATTTCTGTGAAGGAATGTCCGGTTGTTCTTCTTGCTGAATATTTTACTGAGTGAACCAAGGAATAATTTAATCGTTTAAACACTTGTCATTGCAACCCGCTTATGCCATTACTGAACAGGTGATAAGAACTTACACGAGGTTAACGTTGTGGTTTCCTAGATATATGGCAGACGTGTATAGATGTGGATTCCGGCCTGACAACGTTGGTGGTTAGCGTATGATAAGTTCAATCCCTATCTTTATTGTCAGTGTTGTTTAAATTCATATTCGGATGGTTGTTTGACACTTATTACTCTTTGTGAATCCCGAGGTATTTGTTGTTTTGAATGCAATCATGTTGCCGCCTGCAGGTGCAGAATTTACCTCTGCAGATTGACTTGCGCAGTGTTGAATAAAATCTTCGTTGCAAAGCTTTCATTTAGAGTTTCCTATTCCAGTGCAGTCAGATCAATCTAATCGCTTGACATGTTTCTGTATCGTTTATATCGCCAGAAAGTTATAACCGTGTTCATTTCCTAATATGGTTGGCGACTAATTATTCTACGTGTCGTCTTCTACAACATAGAGATACACTTGAAAATTCTCCTGCTAAGTGGACTAGGTGAGAGAGCGGTATTCGATGGAAGGTCATCTGAAAAATTCCTGTCGTGGAAAGTGACTGCTGAGTAAAAATGTGGTCAAATTGACTACTTGGCCATTCTGATGTTACAGTGAAAAAATGGCTACATAAAGGGACACAAGCATGCGAAAAATGTTACCCATGACATTTTGTTGCAGCAAGATAAACGGGCACTTTACTGGTTGCTCTTGCAATGCTACAAACGCGGGCCAGCAGTGTTGCAATGAAGTCCAAAAGATAACTCAGCAATTTGGACACGACGGTTTCAAAACAAATAATGGATGGTTGTTGAAATTTAAACGTGGATACAACATCAGCTCTCGATTCCTGATTGGAGAATAAGTTCAGGTACCTTATTCAACTTGGTGTATCGCGGCAACACTGAGGTGTTTTCGGTCATCACTTTTTCTATGAATCGATATTGAAGATGATTCCTCTAGCATTTCTGTGTACCCTAAAAGTGGATCAAATTAAGCTAATAACACGAACGCTTTGAAACATTGAACGGAGGTGGGCGCATCGCGCCAGATCCAAAACACTGTGAGAGGGCATATGTTAACAAGTCCCCTATCCTAGTCTAGTCAGCAAACGACAGGGGAACATCTTGGAGCGATGGAGAGGAGGGGTGTGACCCAGACAGTGCGTGCACTCTTAGCCCAGCAAAACAACAATGTTTCGATCTGTGAGCCGATTTGGCAAGGGTACCTATCCAATGTTGGAAATCCAGTCTGACCACGAAAGATATGTGTAGCAGCGGCGCCCGAAGGTGTTTTCAGAATAAGTTAAAGTCGAAAATACTGAATTCATGTCTGGTGTTGACGGTTAGGAGGGATGCCCATGCAGGGACAGATTCAAATGCGACAGAACTGGATCCACGTTGACTGAATGGGACCTAAGTTTGGTTGCGGCTTTTGGATTCAGGTAAACAGTTCGGGTTTCTTCTCTTAGGATTTCAAGACACGCAACCTGTTATCAAACGTCAGTGGTGTTCATTTCAAGCCAACTAAATCCACTTCAAGCCTGTGAAGTGAGACAACTCCATTAAGGATAGGTAACAATCTCCGAAGTTAAAAATATCCTAACTTTTTCACTGTAGTGAACCTAATTGCCGACGCTTTGGTTAAAAGACTGTCGATCAAGGTAAGGTTAGTAGGTTAATCTTTCGGTGTATAATTAAGGAACAGTAAGAGAACTAACTCAACACTGACCTGAATACTAGTAATACAATTGACGTTATTAATTGTGCTGGTTAATGCCCAACGCACGCTTCTTACAAGCTGTACAGCTTCCTGGATATGGTGAAAAGAGGTTTTAGTGGAATATTAGGCAAGAAGAAAGACAAATAGTTTTGTTGAGGACAGCGTCGTGAGACTGCAAAACAGACACGTGCTAGGAATGCCGTGAATTCCAATTTCACATGACAGCTACTCTACTTGGCTGTTTACAGTAACACGAATGTGATTTCGATTACACCAGAGGTGGTTGAAATACTCTAGTATTACAACTTGCTCGTAACGTTGTTTTATTAACAATCTGTTTATCAACGCGATTTAACCCTTGAAATTAACGTAACACGCCACCTCTGTGCGTCAGCGTTTGTTCGAATTCCAAAATTTCAGCAGTAGTTGTGAACACTAATTGTTAGTTTAGCATCTGCCTTCGTTTCCTCACCGTGTTGTATCACATTTATCCACATAAGTCACAGAAGCTGAGAGCATAGCTTGCCACTCAACGTAGCTTGGCATAGCACCACCTGTTTCTACAGCGTTATCATACGTGTACGCAAGCCTGGTCTTAGTATCCTATATTTTTTTATAATTTACTGTGAGTAGTTGCTTACATTTTTCCGTCCAAAATTCCTCCTAAAATACGCACGATAAGAAGGGCAGAGGGCAGAATAATATAAATGTTTCTTCGCAGTAAATATGACAAACTGTACAACTGAGGCGAATGCATGTAAATTATTCCTGAGGAATGTGACAGGTTAGACAGAGAGTCGCCAAGGATTGTGGGACATTTTTCAACCTACATTTATATATAAAGTTATTAAATATCAGATCATTATGTAAAGAGAAAATCTGATCCGAATAAACTTTTAATAGTCAATCCCGAGCAGCTTGAATAAAATGTTTTACTCTGCATATTGAAATACACATAACTGAGGATGGTAACAAAGGAAAACATTTTCACGTGCAAATCTGACCGTGCACCCACTCTGAAGCTGGTCCAAATTCGTATCCAGCAACCGGAAATGTGAATTGCACTGAAAGACAGGATAGAAAACCTCAGAATAGAGTATGGGGAAGAAGCAAAAACTGAATAACTAAGCGGAAATTGCCGGCCCATATCAGGCAGTAGTAAGACCAACCTTGTGTTTATCGCTTCCGTCATTAAACGGTTCCACTGAACCTCCGTGCTGTTTTGCTTACGAAAGATTTGGACCGCAACTAGGCGTCCATTTGTATGTGGATTCTGCGGCGGACTGTGCTCCTAACGCTAATCCAACGGATTCAGTCCTGGGTGCCGAAAGAAGTCAAGGTCAGTCAATTAACTCGAAAACTTAGTAGTTGTATGGCACTACCCATGAAGTAGTTAAAGAAGTTTAGTGACAACCATACAGACCGCTGGGGAGTTATCTGGGATTTTATGCCAAGTGTAGATCACTACACTGGTGGTTATTCTAACAGACTTTCACACTTCGTTCAGTATTGTGGTGGAGGGCATTTGATGCGATGAAAGAATGCGCAACACTAGAACCGGAGCTAGGATACAAACAGGTTACTAACATTCTCCAACGTCACCTTAGCCAGCCACACTTTGTTGTACCACATTAGGTCGCTGACTGAGGGATGCACTACCGAACACGATGGCACAATGGCTCTGACGGACTTGGCGGGGAAAGTGAAGATATGTTCCACGAGTCTATGGTAGTTGAACTATGAATCTGATTTACATGCATGTGTTATTGTTGGACGACTGCCCACGCCGATCAAATATAAGTGGTTTGGGGCAGCCACAATAATTTTGTTCTATAGGCGAGAACATTCCGTTGCCAATTTAACTCGATTTATAGGTGAAAGGACGGCTTCATCTGGTTCCTAGAAACGCAAGCCTGTAACCTGAAACAAACAGTCAGATTGCCACAACCCAACCTGAAGCGGGGAAGCACGGAATTTGTGTTCCAAATGCCAATATGCCTGAAGGTCCTCTTGCATACTCAATTAATATCCGCAAACTGGGGTATGTGAAGCAGCTCACTGTGTTGACCAGTAACCGGAGTTCAACGCGTTGGATGGTGACAGTCACTATGAAACTGTCAAAGAGCTTAGACTACGTATTCTGTGTTTGAGACGTAACTGCCCCTCAAAGGAATGCAAAACAAGTTACCCTGGGCTAGTAAAATCGATGTTTGCAACGGCATCACCCATTATTATGTTGGGAAACTGGTACACTAGTGAAAACGAACAGACCGCTAGCTAAGTTAGGAGGTAACGTCCATCATACAATAACCTCATCACGTGAGTTCAGGGGGTCACTTGGAGTGTTGCCTGCCAAAATCAAAGGGCCTCTGGGCGTGGTAACAATTTATGTCTCCCGGATAAGGGATCAGGCGCTGGACTAGTCGAAAGCGTATTACTGGATAAACGTGCATCAGAGGCCATCCCAATGAGATGACCGTGAAGGTATCCACCGTTGATGCTAGAATGAAGACTAACGCTGTCACTTGCTACAGAAGACTTGAATTCGACAGAGAGTCTTACGGTTAACCGAGCTTTGTCGGTTAGGTGGCTATCTGATTTAATTCGGTTAGCATCCATGTGTGAACGGCTTCAGAGATGGCCACACCCGCATGTCATTCCATTGACAAGGATTCCACGAGCCATTGTATTAGTTCTAATCGGATAAGACGTACCGAAGGTCCACTGGGGTATGAATCAAAGACTTGGCAGCAGCAGAAGCCCCTAGGCTGTACGTGGCCTATTCGTCTACGGATGCTACTAGGAACAACCAGGCCTTAGTGGCACATTAAAGTGGAAGATCCTCCGGCGCATGAATTGTCTTTACCGGAGTCAGCTTCACTACCACCTTGGAGCACTCTTGCTGTCGAATTTTGTGAAATCGAATCAATGCTTCCCAACAGTAGAATCAATATGCCTGTTTTTGCATGAATCGCACGTTCATTCTGTTACACGCATTTTTCTGTACCACAGTTTGCGCATGAGTTAATGATTGAACGATGAAATTTTGCTTGACTGTCACGGTAATCATTACCCTGCCTTAATCTGACCTAGGTGGATTATGTAAAGTGATGGTGATTTTCAGCTGTTGCTACATGTCCCAAATTTGGCGACGACAGCCCGGGAAAATTTGTCTGATACTGTAGCGTTGAACTTGTTTGTGGGTTGTAGACTGTGCCAAACTCAGATTCTTCCTGTCAAACTTGTCAAGTTTTTTGGAATGCTGCTCACTTATTTGTTCCAAGTATCTAGTTTGTCAGGTAAACATACATTATAATAAGCCGCTTTTTGAACACCTGAACCGAATTCGCAAATCACGAAGCTAAACGGAGTTGCACATGGGCGGTTTTCCTTAACCTTAACAATGTGTTGTATTCATAAGAATAGTCCGACGGAGTTACACCATGTCTGAATCCCACTGCCGAAAGACAGTAAAAACTAAGATTCAACGCGTTGAGCCTATGTTTTGTTATTGACCCTAGAAATTAAACTAGTGTGAAATTACGCCAAATTAATGAAACAATGGGTGAATGATGACTTTAGTTCGCGGATGGAACCAACGAATCATTAACACGACGAAGACGAAAGTGGGTTAAAAAGGAAGTCACTCACTGTGTACAGTGAAGTATGCGCATCAAAAATCTTGTTTATTAGAGTCACTAAACCCTGACGTGTAGTAAGCGTCTTTCCGGCAGAAGAACACGGAAGCCATAGAAGGAACATGTTATTAACGGTAATTTTTAATAAAGGATTATTGATAGACATCCAGTTTTTCCAGTAGTGGCCACATCAAAAGGTTTATTTGCCGAATTTCTTTAGTACATGGTTATTCGTTTACATGTTTAGCATTTAGCATTATCAAGGGTTTACTCACTGGTAGGTCTTTGATTTAAAGAACTGTAGAATTCAGATGACCATTTGCCTTCCAAGGCACTATTAACTAGTCGCATGCGTTGTTGGGCAAATCTTTAAATTGATAACCTGGTAGTTCGTGGGATCCTTTATCATCATGGTTTTATGGTTTTAATTAATAGTCTAAAGTAAGAATTTCAGCATGATAAAAGCCCGTGCGGCAAACCGAAGCTGTTCACACGTGGTTGTCAGACCCATTTACGCTTATGAACGTCATTCTACTCCCAAATACCGCCAACTTGTTATTCCGTTGAATAGATGAAAGCTTCCTTTAAGGTCTCAAACAACAATCACAATCTATTGTTCGGGCATTTATGTAGAGCGGATTAAGATGGACAGTGTGAAGGATCCACAACTGTGGTCACTGATACGTCACTGGATTGTACTAAATAAAAATCGCCTACCTCAACATATCAAGGTGGAAATTGTGACGAAATTCAAAACCTAATAGATTCGCTGCATAATTTCACCCTGACTACCCATTTGATGCCGGCATATACTGGAATACACCAATCAGTCTCGCGTTGTTTGCAGCCTTGTTTCATTCTGTGCAGCAAAATTGAAACCACTGAAATGCTCTATCGTTTTTTGATGTATTCATCAGGAGAATAAAGACACAGGCAGACAAAGGCTTTCAGCAATTCATCTTCGGGTTTGATGTGGGGTCAATGGAGCAGAGCATGACACAGTTGCCTTATGAAAACATCACCGTGGTTCTAATTCCGGTCCTTGTAAGAATATGTAGTAGTGACGAGCTCTAACAAGAGCAGAAGTCGAGTGTGGCTCTTCTTCTAGAAGGGGGCAGACTGAAGTTTCCATGGGAATGTGACAGCTGTGATCATTTTTCAGTGGTGTTCAGTTAATGCTTACCACAATGTCACACCATTCATCAGCGTTACATCGATGTAATGGGGTGGCAGAGTTAGACTAGGATATCCATTTTGTTTGTAATGGGGAAATCAGACTATTGGTTAATCAATTAATGCCAGCTTGTTTGGTCCATTGTGTCACGTAGGTCGATTGGTTTAACCTTGCAACCTGCCCAGCACTTTCCTGTCAAAAAGACGACCTCGTTACAACCAGCAGCCCGACGGTGCGGTGTGCACTGCGAACACCTGACGTGCATCTGCTCTGTGAGTTGGATACCGTCCTGCAAACTCGATGGTCAATCCCGGTGTTCGGTATGTTTTTACCTCAGTTTGCGGCTGGTGGGTAGCTGGCTATTGCAGTCTCCGCGGTTTTTCTGTGCGCTTTGCTGCATGACCACACGGGATACGGGGTCTGCACACACGCACACACGTACACGATATGGTTGTGGGACTCGATGCAGATGACCCTTAGAATAGATTCGCTCACCTGCTTGCGTTGCCTCCCGTTAACGTTTCTCTCAAGTGCATTGCAGTGGTTAAACGATAGAGCCAGCGGCACCAGCGGCCGGGTGTTTTTTGCGAATAATCCAGCCTAGATAATTCAAAAATCGCCGACTGAGATTTGAAGCTACTTTTGGACTGAAAACAGATTATTCCACCGAATGACTGTTGTTTCGAGTTGCGGTGCTTATTACGTTAAGTATAGTTTCCTGAGAGTCATTTGAAGCTATGTGGATAGATAATAAAATGGTGGATCTAAGCGCTTATCGAGGTACAATACGAGCGAACCAACCATACATGGTGCAAACCGTACCTTAGTGCATCTTAACCTATAACTGTCTGTTGGCACACATCAACAGTACCACTTTAGATATCTGGGTACAGTAAAATCATCAATGAATCCGCTCAGAGGCAAACATCTCCAAACTCTCTCTGAAGATTAAATTCCAAAACGCCGTAAATTCGTACATCGATTAGTTCCAGTGTAGGCACCACGATAGATTTCAAAAATGCAGTCCCGGTTATCCCGATAAGCGCCAACCAACGTCTTAGGTGAGTATTGCAGGCGGATTAGGCATGTGCAATAGCACCATGACCCACTTCCGTTACGTCGAGGAAATTATAGCTTCTAGCATTATTTATCCTTTCGTGAGTGCGTAAGAATGCTTGATTATGGCACCCTAATCCCGTCTTATTGACAGTTAGGGTTCTCGCGAGCTGTTTCATGGAGCCCAGAATTCATCTCACCCGAGCCCATTCTTACATGGCGTCTACAGCAAACATTTTCCGTTGTCATCCTTGTAGCCGCAAAGCAGACTTGACCACACAAGATGGGAAGGCAAATAAGCAGTTCGGTCTGGGCGTTGTGTGGCTCAGGCGAATTCATACATATTTGGAACTGGTCGGTCTTCGAGCCCTAGTAAACGCTGGAATAAAAGCGATTGAATACATATATTTACTAATGGTGGAAACTTTTTCTCCTGTGTCACTACACTTCGAACATCGTGAGCGTGGGAAGCTTTTTTCCTCAGGCAGAAGCTTGCTTTTGTTAGTATGCCACAAACCATCCTCATAGCTAATATATACGGTCCGAAGTTTGGAAAAACCGTGTGACAAACGATAACATGGACGGTTTTGCGAACTGATTATAGGGTCAAGTGACAATTAGGCCTGAACTCCTCCACGTTTTGTCTCAATACAAAACGGCTGAGAAATGTGTTCAGTTAACTTTGGGATAGAACGCTGGCCAATGTTGTTTCCCAGGCATTGCCTGTGATCGTTCCAAGCACGGCTTAGCAACTAGCTACTTGCAGCCACCAGGCCTCCGTTCCATTGTCCAGTTAGCCTTGGTTACGTTATACCAGTTGGCGTCTTCCTTCTGATTTTCTATGGAGTGCACATCCTTCAGATGCAACGGTCTGTGTACCTCTGTAGCCACCAAAGAGGCGGCGATGGAAATGTTTTTTTTTTTCGGAACATCCAGGTTAAATATTTGCAAGTTAGCTTTCCTCCAAGCTTTGATACTTCGGTCGTAGTGTAGTGAGGAGACAGGGTCGCACCATACTACTCACACCACTATTCAGTAGCAGAATGGATCGAGATGATCGCGGATCGAGATAATCGCGTGATAAATACGACAGAGATACGGGATGGATCGTTGGAGAGCAGAATGACATATAATGGCTTTCGCTACACGACGGAACTGATACATGGTGTCTAGAACGATTGGAGTATCCTCAGAAGAGTATGGTGTGCAAATGAGTGTTTCCGTTTCTTGTCGTGCTCAGACGCTTAAGTAGTGTGTTGGTTTATCCAGTAAGGTAACCTTTGTGTCGTCCGCCTTTTGGATCCACAACAGTAGTATTAACTGTCACAGAAGCTAGGATAAAGTCAGGGTGGAGGTATCAGACCGCATCTCTCCAAACGGGAGATAAGTAGCAGAAGTTATTTTATAAGACGACGTTGGCGTGATTTTACAGTGTGTGCCGCAGTCCCTCTTGAGCTTCGCGATAACTGGGATTCGAGCTACAAAGCAGCTAACGGATCCAACAACTGTTTGCCTCACAGGGTCTCTTTGTATTGCATTTGAAGCGCGCTGTCTGCTTATCAAAGCCTAAAGCAGACGCCCGTTTACTTGTAAATTTTCATCCCTCTTCGATGTTTCGCATGGCTGATTCTGATGACATCCCATCATGACCGAAGTAACCAACAAAAATTTTGGCGCCCACAAGGAAGATAAATTGCGATAAGATAAAAGTTCGGTTACTAACGTCAACCACAAACTGCACATTGTATACAAAAATCAGCAGACCAAAAAAATGTTTTATAAACTACGAAAAAATTTCTCATAGCCGTCACAGCGGCATCATTAACACAACTAACACCACCACCATTATTATTATTATCATCATCATCATAACCTTCTTCATGATCATCTCTTCTTCATCGTCATCAACATTGAGATCAAGGTCATCATTAGTATCATCGTGATCATCACCAGATAAGCATGCTTACTGTTGTGTTTACTGCTGCGGTAAAACGACGCTGGGAAAACGAGTACTGTATTGACAGTCGCAAGCGCGAAAGTGAACAGGCATGTCAATGGACCAACGCGCGGTAAACGAGCGGTAGTTACACAACAGCGTATGACAAAGCAACCAATCATGTGCATGATTCAGCAAGTGTTAACACACGTCAATCGATCACTTTGGTCGGGCGGAACAAAGCCGGTGATAATGAATGTGAAACAGTTCGCCCGCCATGTTACTTCCCTCCGTTAAAAATGGGTTATTACACATAATACTTTTGACTGGGTCTAATGGAAAACCGTTGGACTGGTGGCCGTGCACGCTTCGAGTGTCTACACGTAAAATGATCTGTAGTTTCTTGTACAACATCTCTTGCCGGAGTTTCCAGCTCTGGTGTTGGCAGTTCAAATGTGTCCAGCAGTATATCCAGCGGTAGTTGATTTGTTTTTTCCGTATACCGGTGTTGGATATGGTTCACATGGCGAACGTTCGTTCCAGATTGAGTTTGAACTTGATACATGACAGAACCGATGCGTCTCATAACTCTACTCGGAATCCAGAATCTCTGGTGGGGGCTTGCGTTCATAATGTATATTAAATCTCCTGGTTTGAAGACGCGTTTATTTTGTGAACGGTGGCTGTGTTTTTTACCACAGTCCGACTACACATGTTGGCGTTTGGTTTTGATGGCAACATCAAATCAAGGGGTGATCTAATTCGTCTACCCATGAAGGCTTCTGCTGGTGATTTCCCTTCCGGACCGGAGGCGTTAGGAATTGATCTATAGGTGCGAAAGAAAGTATTTAACATGTCTGGGACAGTTCCTTCCCCTTGCAGTTTCTGAAGAGCTCTTTTGAACGTGTCCACGAACCGCTCCACTTGTCCATTGGATTGTGGATGATATACAGGTGTGTGTATCAACTGTGCTCCCATTACTTTGCAAAAGGTGACAAATGCCATGGAGGTGAATTGTGGTCCGCAGTCAGATACAATGCTTTCTGGGACCCCAAACTGAGAAAACAGCTGACCTAGCGCAGTGACGGTGGTAGAAGTGGAAGCAAGTGACACCGGGATAAATTCGGGCCATTTGAAATACGCGTCGACAACAACAAAATAGTATTTACCATTAAGAGGTCCAGCGAAATCAATGTGAATACGTGTCCAGGGACCTTTTGGTTCCGACCAGGAGATCGCGCTCACTATGGGGGGCACTTTGGCTGCCAACGCGCAACTTTCACAACTCAGTACGGTCGATTCTATGTCCTGGTCAGTTCCGAGCCAGAACATGTAGCTACGTGAAATCGCCTTCATGCGTGTCATGCCTGGATGTCCAACGTGTAACCGACGTAGTAGCACCGATCGCAGGAGTGCCGGTATCACCACACGATCTCTGAGCATGACACAACCATCCAAAATTGTCAGTGTGTCCCGTCTGCGGTAGAAAGGCATAATATCTGCTCCCATTGAATTATTGGGCCAACCGACTCTCAGATATGTCAAGACACGCTGTAAAGCACGATCGAATTTCATTGCTTCTTTTAGTTGCAAAAATGTAACCGGCAAGTGGCGAATGGAGTTTGATAGCACATATCGGACGTCGGCATCCACATTAATTGATGCAATGACAGTATCTTCTGGTATTCTAGTGCTCATCTTCTGAGAGATCAACCGAGAGAATGCATATGCATGCCCAAAGTCACCAGTTCTCACACATTTGATAGTAAAATCATAACTCATAAGCGTGAGAGCCCATCGCTGAAGTCGATTTGCCGTGTGCATGGGAATACCTTTAGCAGCACCAAATATAGACAACAGTGGCTTATGATCAGTGCACAATAAGAACCTGCGACCAAGAAGTATTTTGTGAAACGTTTTGACCGCGTAAACCAAAGCGAGACCCTCTTTCTCAAATTGACTGTAGTTTCTCTCTGCCGATGTAAGGGTGCATGAGACGTGGGAATTGATGAAGTATAATGGCGCCAGTGCCATATTCCGAAGCGTCTGTTGCGACACTCAGGGGAAGATTTGGATTGTAACGCGTAAAAATAAGGTCGGATAGCGGCACATGTTTACTGCGTTCAAACGAGCTCTGACAGGCAGTGGACCATACCCACTCCGAATTAATCTGCAGGAGTTTGTTTAGTGGAGCACGCAAATCGTGCATGTTAGGCACAAAATTGTTTTAATAGTTGACTAATCCCAAAATGGATTGTAGAGCACTCTTGTCCTTTGAAACTGGGAGAGTAGCAATGACAGCAATTTTGTCTGGATCTGGTCGACGACCTGTTTCATTAATGAACAACTAAACCAAACTACAAAACGTTGCAGAAATCCCTGAAATCCCCCTCAATGTTTGTTACTGTTGTTCGACCCCAGAATCCCGCGAAGATGACACTGCGGCGCTTATCCTAAGTGTTCATATTTTGGTGGTTATAAGATTTATGGATATTATCCTATCATCCTGTCTTACGGGTTGATGTCATGTTGAGAACTATGCAACGCAGAATGAACGTAACTGGGACCGCCGATGTAAAAGCCTTGTTGCTGCGAAATGTCTAGTCTACCTAGCTCGCAGACTGTCTGTTCTCCATGTGGTTGGGGTGTGAGGAAAACTGCCTAACCAAAGTTCCGTTAACCGGTCTTTTAGCATTTCGGTCCCTTCGGACTCGGTTTATCACCAGGGTAACGGTTAATTAAACGAGTGAATTGGTCAGGTTCCGTAGTATAGCTGCTGAAAGAGTTTGTCCTATAAGTCAATATTATAGGCTTCGGTGATAAGTAATTTTGATTTGCCAATAACTGACTTATTATTCTTAATAACGACGACGATGATGTTACCGAAAAAACACAACATGTAGGGGTAGCAAAATAAATATGTATGAAAACGCCACTCATTCTTACCAGAGCAGGCCTCATAATCAGTAAGTGGCAGCCTCATAAGAAGATATTGGTATGGAGCTAAAAAAAATGACGACCGAACTCTTCCAAGAATTTTATTGTATACCACAGAGCGTTTTGACCAAAGGTTGCCAGTGTTTTTATGATTTGCAAGCGAGTTAATGGTTCTGACTGAATAAAATTTGAAAGGTTATTTCTTAAACAAATTATAAAATGAGTAGCCAGGCGGCCTAAGATACACGGCTGAAAAGTGAATAAGTTTTTTAGAATACCGACCACATACATAGGCAATTCACTTAGGGCGTTATTCGTCCAGTCTTTGAGCAACACTTTAGCTATCACCTACGAGGTGTTTGCCGTTACATTTGAGGTGGGTAACTGCCCATACAAAACGCAAGCAAGTTTCAACAATCGGTATGTTGGCGACTTGGAAGGCATACTCAGTTTGAACTTGATTTCGTCACATTGAAGTGTGACCAACTTTAGGTATTCTTTTAAGTCGGTTTCTTGATGCATTTTGATAGTTGTACCACGATTGTTTGGGTGTTCCATTGTAACGTAACATTCTCGTTGTCCTAACTCATTAAGCATAAAGTCTAAGGCAGTAAACACTGCTGAGCGAAACAAATTGAAACGTTTTCTCCCTTTGGCCAGGGCTTTTCTGTTTGAAACAAAAACATACAGTTCGACCATTCCGTTCACAGCAAAATCAGGTTTGATTTGTTTTACAAGAAGACGGCACACTGATACTTGTGGTCGCCTGATCTTGACAATTTTAGAGTAACAATCATTAAATTTTTCTACTACTCCACGAAAACCTATCCACTCGAAAATTCCGGAGTTAGGACATATCCGTACATGAGTTTTTGCAAGTTCTTCGGTGAGGTACCGATTAACAAGAGACCTTTGACAATGGAAAAGTCATTGCCTGTTGGCGCAGTGGTTGGGCGATAACGTGGTGAGTTTAGACTCTTTCCAATGTTTCAACATCCAGACCAGAGTAGAATACTGTGGTACGTTTAATGCTGAACATAGAAACCTCTCGGTTCTGGTTTCTGGTACAAAGGAATTTGGAGTTATATGGCTTCCGTTATCAGAAAATGTGGTTTCCTTTGACCTTAGAGATATCACTTCTGTTTGGTTTTTAGTGATTGGTATTTAATCTCCCTTTTCGACAGGTTCATCCCGAAAAGCTGAATGTTTACATGTTGAATATTGAAAGCAGTGTTAAGCAACTTCTTATGTTTCACAAGTTCAACCAGCCGCACTAGCAAACGGACCGAGGACCAATTTTCTGTCACTAGAAACAATTCCGCAATGCAAAAGTGGTCGGGTATACTGAATCCATTTCATAACACTTCCCGCATATGGATGAGTACTCAGCAATCTCTGGTGCTTTCGTCTTCTGTCGTCATGAGAAACGAATCCGAGTGTGAAGTGTTGCGAGTCCACTTTTTAAAAACTGACGATGCGAAAATGGAGAAATTTGGCAGCTTTGCCCCTTTCCCCCTATCTGCACTGTGAGCCCAAAGGGGCGTCTTCAGCTGCGGGTAGCCACAGCTGGCTAGTTTGGTTTCATATGTGTTTTCATGTTCCGAGACTAAAGTGTTCCGTTGGAGACCGAAATCATAATCCAGTCCATTCAGTGTACTCAAATTTGCAGCCTCATAGATGACGCAAGAACATAACCAGCTGAAATGAACAAGTTCTCTTTCGGAATATAAAATGTCGTCATTCACCTTACTTCTGGTTTTAATCATCAATTTATCATAGCAGTAGTGCAAGACAGTTCAAAATTTTTGTCACCGAAGCGTTGCGTAAAAGTATAATTTACCTCAAGTGGACTTCGTGATCATGGTCAATTAAATCTATCACACCACAACATATAAGATAACCGCTGAAGTTTTTGTATATTCCCTTGGCCTCCGTATTTCAGGCAACGGTTTTACCTTGAACGGAGTGTCTGGTTACAAAGACATTAGTAGGATGTGCTAATCAAGGAATAGTATAAAAATATACATGGTTAAAATTCGACTCATCTTCGCAATTATTTCGGAAATACCCGCTGAGTTTTAGAACACGAAGTGTAGCAAACATGTTTTCGATGAAGTAACATCAGTTTGCTACAGTCATAAAACACCAAAATGAAAATAAATAGGGACATATGAAGAGCTTGGTATCGATCGGAATCCACTCTACCTCAATTTTGTGTTTATGAAGGCCAACTGGATGTCAACTGCCTGCCGATCGATCACGTGAGTCAGATAATTGCCAAAGCAACTGAGGCGACTGAAGGAACTTATTATTTCCACACGATGTTAAGTTACGTAATCGAATGGCGATCCAGCAGAATTCTATAGAAAACAATGAACGATCGATCTGTGTCGACCGAAACATTGTTATTAGCCACGATTTTGGAGTCATTTATGCAAAAGTGTTTGCAGCCTGCGAGATACATTTGAATTCTTGATTACGGTTCGTGACATTCAAGTGGTTAGTAAAATCGTATCTTCTTCATGCAACCTCCCTGTTTACAAATGTGCCGTTGGTTGAGAAAACAAGTTACTTGTGTAATTTTACTGAAAATGATGACGTTTTATTCACTTTGTTAACAACGTACTGGAAAGAGGCTGGGTGGAAAGTCTATCTGAATGCGAAGGTTACGATCACATGTGAGTGATGTTAAACTTGAAAATAAACCAAATCCCCGACTACTCATCAGTAATCTAAAATATCGCCTTGCAGGTTTAATGAGTTCTGTGATCTCGACCTGTCTCGGAAGTCCTAATCGCGGGGTTATCGATTGGAGTTAACAGGCAGTAACTGTGTCTCCTCTCGAGACGATCGGGCAACCTGATCATTGCTCACAAGCGAGAGTGGTTGAGCGTTCAGATTTGATGATTCGGTCGTGCCTAATGTGAGGTCAATGGCGCAGTGGTTAACACGGTTGCCTCATGATTGGAATGTCCGGAGTTCAAATCCCGGCCGTGGCAAGGATATGCACTACTGACGAGCTCTAATGAGAGCGAAACTCGAGTCTAGTGCTTCTTTTCGAAAGAGGCTGGCTGGAAAGTCTATCTGAATGCGAAGGTTACGATCACATGTGAGTGATGTTAAACTTGAAAATAAACCAAATCCCCGACTACTCATCAGTATTTGAAAGAATTGGTTTTAAAATAAACTCTTAATATGTAGTTAATTTGCAACAGTGACATCTATAGACAAGTGTGGTGCTGGGGTTACGGTTAGCACCAATGCCAGCGGTTATTTTCGCGGATATGTACACTGCCATATGTGAAACGGTTTTCTCTCGGGTTTTTGTTGATGATATGTTGATCATTACGGATTTACCAATCAGCATAGCCGACATTTTAAGGGAGTTCAGCTGTGCACATCCGTTGGTGAATTTCACCTCAAAACTGGAGTCGGATAACTGTTTCCGTTTCCTTAATGGCGCTCTCACTGAAAGGACTGATGGAAGTTCGAAGCGCTCCCTTTATCACAAGAATATTTAGTCAGACCAATGCAGCAACTTCTACAGTTTTATTAAAGCAGAATACGAACGTAAACTGGTCAGATGTTTGGTAGATAGTCATAAAAGTCTGTTCAGCAGATGCCTTAGAACAAGATTTAGATTTTATAGCCCGTACTCTACGCGATAATGGCTACCCAGACAACCTTGTAATCAAACATGATAAAGTAATTCAACCATCAGTAAAGACCCAAGAGATCTATGAAAAACCCATTTTCATACGACTGCCACAGGAGGTTTACATTGACTGAAGCACTAACACGTCGGCCCACTGGTTCCCTTAAAGGAACCTTCAATGTGGCCAGGCGAATTATTTTACTCACCAATTCTCCAGCGATCATTCTAATTCTGGAGAATAAGATTCCGGTCCACAACCCATGTAGGGCGATTCAGTCTTTCGTTTGCGATTGCTTAGCAAGCTGCGTGAGACACACCACTGGGCACTTGTCTAGAGGGATCAGAGGAGATTATCCATCATGAAGCGGGACAGGCGAAAGAAGACCAATCATGAGCGCCTTTGTTAGTCTTCGGGCTTAATGCAGTCGTCTGGGCAACACAGATCGATCGTTCATTGTTTTCTATAGAATTCTGCTGGATCGCCATTCGATTACGTAACTTAACATCGTGTGGAAATAATAAGTTCCTTCAGTCGCCTCAGTTGCTTTGGCAATTATCTGACTCACGTGATCGATCGGCAGGCAGTTGACATCCAGTTGGCCTTCATAAACACAAAATTGAGGTAGAGTGGATTCCGATCGATACCAAGCTCTTCATATGTCCCTATTTATTTTCATTTTGGTGTTTTATGACTGTAGCAACCTGATGTGAATTTATCGAGATCATACTTCACGCACTTCATCCTTCCAACTCATTTAGCTTTATCATCACGAAAATCGGTGGCTCACACGGATACTGACTGCCGTACAACCACGGACAGAAGAACAAATCCTATCTGGTAATCAAAAGGCTGGGAGGTGCAGGGACCGAAATACTAGGGAAATTTTAGCAGAAACTCGCGAATTCAGTACCAAGGTGCCAGCATCTTGTAAGTGGAAGGGTTATTATATCCGGAACCACATTTACAAGTATCTTGAAAGGAAAGTACAGCTGACCTAACAAAGGATCTAGATGAGCTTGGAGCCATTCTCAGTTTCTTGAAAGATGGGGAGACGTAAGATTTTAAATTTTAGACCCGCTTGGAAGTACATTACTTTAAACAGTATACAAACGAATGGTCATTTCTGCGGAACAGCTGCGGTGTTCACTTCACATGACACTCAACTGGGACACAAAACACTAAAGCAACGTAACGACGTAACGTTGTGATGATCTGCAAAGTGTCTGCCATTAGCTCTAGGCTTGACATATATATAGAGAATGACGTGGGTGAATCACAGGGGATTCGTATATTCATAGAGAGACGTTCTGTTTAAGAGGCTTGAGCGCCATCTTTTAACATTGTCGCAGAGATGGAAGGTAGATTTGGAAAGATACAATCAGTGGGTCTGAGTAACCAGCTTACTCACAACCAAGTAGAATCGTCAAATGTGTTTACGGATCGATTATCAAGTTTACTTGATCTTCATCAAGATTTCGCGCCAATTACCGTAATTCTTTTGTCCTACATTATGCAGCCGAACATCTCTTATTTTTAAGTTCTCATTGCTTACTGAGGGTGAACAACAATATTTTTGTGGGAATTCAGTCTACGTGAAAAATGTCCCTTGGCTTTATAAACGTTACAGTCTATGGAATTGACTCAGCCATGGGATTTACTGGAGTTGTGCATCGGTTTTGCAATTCTTTTTGTCAGCTTTGCGGTGACAGTGTTGAAGTCTTGCTTGTGGTAATTTCAGACATTCATTTTTCGGTCTGTTACACTTAGTTTAAAATGGCGGTAAATCCGACAGGATGAAAAATATCTTTGTGTAAATTCGCTTTAACGTACAAAAATAATAAGAACATTGATTTACCAAATCAGTCTTTAAGCAACAGGAAGACATAAAGCTGTCAACATGAGGTTGGTGCGATCCACTCTCGTCTGATGAATCCTCTAAACGTGTGGAATTAATTAATGGAAGACATTTGCCTACTCAAAAGTAGTAAAAGAATATCAGGTAACTTGTGTTTGCTTTAGCTCTTCGCAAGCAAATGAAAAATACGGACGAGTGATAGGAGAAATTGTCACAGAAATCCAGCATATTCTCCGACAGATGTAGTTAAATACTAAAGCACCATACTTCTTCAACTATTCAAGTAAATCTGGAATTTTATTTTTCGATGTGCAGAAATAGCATCATTGCTTGACTTGACTGTGTCACGGCCGATGTGGTGATTATTTCAGTGTTCACATTCTAGGTATTACACTTATGTATTAAGGCGTAGAAATTTATACTGTAATGCCAAAACAAGAAATGTATTCTTCAGTAGAGTAGGAACGAAACGGATAGACAGAGTAAATTAAACGCACATACTAAATCTTCTTACAACCGGCTCATAGAAATAAGCAGCATTTTCCAGAAACAAACTATAATAGGTAATCAAAAACGTTGACGCGCACGATTTATGACCTGAACAAATTTCCCGGCGTATTACTAAGTACACACCAAAGAACAGGATATTACAGAAATAGAGAGCAGCAGTCCAATGTGAAAGTCGACATACGAAGGAGACTTACGGCTGTGTTGTTCAAAAACCTGTCATTACCATCATAAACGTAGCAGTGCTAAGCTTACAAGCGAGGTTTTCCGCGCATATAGAAATGGACACCAACGCCTCAGAGCAGTTGCCTCAGCAGACGATAACAGCAACATGTAGGTGAGCGTATATTCCTTCAGGTAATAGGGCCTGACCGAGGCATCGGTCGGAGTCATGTCAAAGAAACTGGGTTGCTGGCCCATCGATGATTGATAACTTGAATGGTTTGTCACGCAACGCTTGTCCACTGACTGGAACGCACAGGTCGCCCACCGACCTGGTTGATTTCAAGTGGGGATAAGCCATACACCTAAGCAAGCTACTTTTGATAAAATGATTTTGCCAAACGGCCTGGCTTTGAATACCTTGATATTACATAGTGTCGTTATTCGGCCTGCATCGATGGGTTACACAACGTTAAATGGACCACTCAAAAGGCTTAATCAGTGTTAACGTTTGTGGGGTCATAGTTCCTTTAGGTCGTTGCACCAGAGAAACGATCGCTGCTTGTGAGTTTCTGTCCATATGTTGGCCGAGAGAAAAGTTACGTTTGGCGATTTACGAATACAAAGAAAAAGTGGATTGAAGTGAATAAATGAAAACCTGAATAGGGCTGCTAGAGTGCGGCTGTCATATATTCAAACTGCCCTGCTGAGCGCACCAGCTGTGCACTGGTTGGGCAAAAGTACGATTGATAGGAAAATGTGAGCTGAAACTCGCCGCGCAACGTGTAGTCCGTGAACCGAAATGTACACGTCGAAAGTAAGGCGTTTTTGTATTTGAACTACAGCTTGCTTGCATTTTTCCTGTGACGCGGGTTACATGTCCGTAAGGCTGCGTACTACGCACTAGTATCGACAGCCATATCGGTTGTGAAAATTGAATGCCCTCGATAACTACTGCTGTCAGATATGCAGGTTTAGTAACAAGTGAGAATGGGCTGGGGAGGTGGATGGGAAAACTGTAGTGCAGATTGTCTCTGGTGCTTGTTCCGAACGAGTAAAAGTTAAAAACTCATTCGATCCATCCATGGCAGTAGAGTTGAGAAGAATGTTCTACTGTGGACCGGTGTTAGGTGTGAAGCGATTCTGTCAATAAAGTGGTGTGCCCAGTTCATCCTTTTTTATTTGGGTAGGATCTGCTGGTGGATGTGGATCATTTTGTGGGTGGAAATCAAGTCCCCTGAAGTGCATTGATAACCAGCCTAGTACTGGTAGTCTCTTTGGACAAGAGACTTTCTTGAATCTAAAACTCCTCTAGTGAACCCTCTCTGGCCACTTTTTATAAATACCAAGTCACTTTTATATATAAGGACTTTAAGCCTATAAGTCCCATTTGCACACCGTTGCGGTGAGTATAATACCAAGAAGACAGTATTCATCACAGCTTTGATGTCGAATGTGCACGGCCTTGCAATTCCTGACATTGAACGGCAGGGTAATTGATTTGATTAACTTCGAACTCTCGTAAGATTTTACCTAATATACAGACACTCCATAACTCTGTGGAGTTTTGTGTCGTTGGCACGCGGAAGTATCGGCGAGCTGACGAGTTTGGTTTGGTCAACACACGGTTGGTGGCATCCGATTCGGATTAGCCTGTTACAGTGACCGAAGCCAAAGGACGCCTGCGCTTATCCATCACTGCAACTGGCTTGCGCTGTACCAATTGCAGTTCCACCAACACACCACATATCCAGTGTAAACCCGAAGGAATAAGACCGGGAGGCGTGCCAGTGGGGCCTTTGTGTCCAGCCGGCTAATGCTGGTTAGCCACTTGATTGGCTAATAAGGAAAGGAAACCCCTATCTCTCGGAAACTAAACAGAGAGGCTGCAATGGCGAGATCTAAACTAGGAAGAAAGATTTTTGAAGTGTAATACAAGGAGCGTTGCACTATAGGAGTGCAGGTTAGTGCATCCCAGAGAAGATAAGGATGAAAAGCAAAGTTCTCATTGGACTATGAAAAGCCAGGCAGACCATTCATCATACATTACATCAACAAAGCCGGAGAAAAGAATGGGTAGAACACCACAGACACTCAGGTTTCTGAAAAGAAGAGCGGATTAATTGTCAATGACCACGATGTTGGCCGATGCAGTCATTAACAGAAGTAGAATAAATATACTGATATGACCTACCTGAACGGAGCCTAACGTGCTCGTCGTCTCTTCGCCGACGGGGTGCTATGAGTACGTTGGTGACCTACTAGTCCCAAACGGCCAGTGCATTCGCGGCCGCACACATCGCAACGCCATATAGTCACGTCACCGCGACCTATGGCACCGATGGTTCCTTTGCGTGCCGCACGCTTCCGCTCGCGACCACGCAATAGTTACTCGTTGAACGCTCGGACGCCCGCCCGAACCGTATTCCTCCAGGCCGTCCGGTTCAACGCCAAATCTTCCCAACATCTAAAATCAATGTTACAACGTGAAAGACTTACCTGCACAACATCCTGGTACCTCCGCTTCTGGCCACCGGGATTTCGCTTACCTGACTTCACTTGTCCGTACAGTAACTGCTTCGGGATACGGTCATCGCCCATCCGACGGACGTGACCGAGCCAACGGAGCTGGTTCAGCATCAACATGGCTTCCATCCCGTCCATGTCCGCTCGCCGCATTACCTCAGTGTTCGGAATCATGTCCGACCACCGAATACCCAAGATGCGCCTCAGACACTGAACATGGAAACGGCTCAAATAGCTCACGTTCCGCTGATACAGTGTCCACGTCTCACTGCCGTACAGCAGGATAGACAGCACCATTGAGCGGTAGACACACAACTTCGTGGCCATCTTCAGGCTGTGATTCTTCCAGACACGCCTTTCAAGACGTCCGAAAGCAGCGCTAGCCTTTGCCACACGCGCTCTCAACTCGCGGTCCACGGACAGATCTGTCGACAAGTTGCTACCCAAGTAGCAAAAATCCCCGCAGCCATTCACAGTGTCTCCAGCGATGCGAATTTCGGGTGGAGGTACACAAGCAGCACCTCCACCAGGAGAAGGCTGAAAAAACGAATACGTCTTACCTGTGTTGATGTCCAACCCGAACTTCGATGCTGCCGAAGCGAATGCTGTAGCTAGACGTTGCAGCTCTTCTTCGCTGTGCGCTAGCAAGGCGCTGTCATCGGCGAACAGAAGCATCCGCATCCTTGAGGTCTGCAGCCGGGTTGAGGCGCCAAATCGTCGGATATTCAACAGACGCCCGTCCGTCCGGTACTCCACCTCGACACCATCCTCTCCAGAGTTCTGAAAAGCAACTGTTACCATCGCAGTCAAATATAAACTAAATAGGGCTGGGGCTAGAACACAACCCTGCTTCACGCCAGTGACGATGTCGAAATCATCAGAGGTCGATCCACACGATTGCACCTTCGCCTTCATGCCCGCATGCAACAATCTAACCATATTGACGAACTTACCTGGACATCCAAACTTACCAAGCACCGTCCACAGCGCCTCGCGGTTCACGGAATCGAACGCTTTGGTGAAGTCCACGAACAGGGCATACAAGGGCTGATTCCGTTCTCGGCACTTCTCCTGAAGCTGTCGAGCAGCAAACACCAGGTCGATTGTACTCCGACTCGACCGAAATCCACACTGCTCCTCGGGAACATTCATCTCCAGAACGGACGCATTCAGTCGGTTCAGGAGGATTCTGGCAAGCACCTTGCCTGCACAGCTCAAGAGGCTGATACCTCGGTAGCTGTCGGTGCATTGCTTGCTACCCTTCCCTTTGAACAAGGGTACGATGAGGGCATCCTTGAAGTCTTGCGGCATCACCTCGTGCTCCCAGATGGAGTGAACCAGTTGGAGCAGAGCGCGTTCCAACGCCGGACCGCCATTCTTCAGGATCTCACCTGGCAGCCCATCCTCGCCTGCAGCCTTCCCGTTGCGCAGTTGACCAATCGCCCTCTGCAACTCCAGCAAGTCGGGGGCGAGAGCAAGCGAAGATTTGACGTCCTGTTGCGGCAGACTGTTAACAGTCGCCCAATCAATTGTAGTAGGGCGGTTTAACAGGCTGCCGAAGTGTTTGCGCCATATTCCCATGATGTCTTCCGGCTGGCTGCAAGAACAACCGGTGTCCACGTCTACCAGTGCTTTAGTAGACTGGATAGACGGACCGAAGATCGCCTTAAGCGAATCGTAAAACTCCTTGTGTTGCCGACGATCTGCGAAGCCCTGCATGCGCTCGCCCTGTTTCCTCCACCAGTTGTCCTTAATTCCGCGAACACGCTCAGCCAGTTGACGGCGGATATTCCGGAACCTAGTCTTCTTCGCTCCATTGCCAGGGTCCATTGTGCATGTGGCGAACGCGGCATTCTTCTCTCGTACCAAGTTGGAGATAGCCACGTTGTTGTCATCGAACCAATCCGGGCGTTTCTTGCGCTCCACACCGATCGTCTCGGTGGCTGCTACCATAATCTGTTTCTTCAGTTGTTGCCACATACCCTCGGGGGTAGTGGATACAGGAGCATTGTGCAGGCGAGCGACGACTGCACGTTGAAAGGCAGCCTTCGTCTCGAAGTTCTCCAACCTTCTGATATCCAGCTTCTGCCGTTGTCCAAAAGATCTACAATAAACGGACTTGCGTACATGGATAAACAATTTGGTCCTGACCAGCCTATGATCTGTGCTACATTCAGCCCCGCGCATCACTCGCGTGATGCGCACTTCACCAATGTCGCGCTGCCGCACAATCACGTAGTCAAGTAGGTGGTGGTGACCGCTTCGTGGATGAGTCCACGTCGTGATGTCGCTCGCATCCAGCTGGAATCGGGTGTTCGTGATAGCCAGCTCGTGAGTAGCACACAGGTGCAGCAGACGATCACCGTTCGCGTTGACTGAACCAATGCCGTAGGGTCCGAGGACTCCCGGCCAAGCTACAGAGTCGCGCCCAACTCTAGCGTTCAAGTCACCCAAAACAAACAGTCGGTCATTCACTGGCGCAGACCGGATTGTGGCGGACAGCTGATCATAGAACTGGTCCTTTGTATCATCAGTGTGACACATAGTTGGACCATAAACACTAACAAATGTAGCACACTTACCTCGACCGAGTCGCAGGCGCATCGACAGCATTCGGGGGCTGATGCCGTGCGGTTCGCCTATCATCAAACCATTGATGCGATCAGCGACTGCAAAACAGACACCATGCTCCCGAACACCGTCTGTCGGGTAGCCTATCCAGTAAAAAGTGTACCCGGCGCCTGCTTCCCGCAACTTACCTTGGTCTGCAAGCCTTGTCTCACTCAAGGCTGCTACGTCGATTCCATACCGCCGCAGTTCCATCGCGATCAGGGCGGTGCGTCGTTCCGGCCGTTCTGTGGCGCTGCATCGATCCAGCAGAGTGCGCACGTTCCACGTCCCAACCGTATGCGTGTTGCGTCCACGGGCCTGTCTCCAGTTGGTCTTCTGGGCACTGAAACCTAGTTGCGCATTATCTGCTCGGGGGCTCGTGAATGGGGGGATGTATGAGGGTGAGTGTTTGGCAGTAGCATGTTTTCGCCTGTCCACCCTGCCATGTGCAGCAGATAGGGCGACCCGGTTTATCCTGCGCGACGGTCGATGCAGTATACTATTTGATTTAGTTTGTATCATTATCATTGTGAGTATGGGCTCTGGATACTGCCAGGACGCCCAGACCTGTGCAGGAGAGCGATTAGGGCCCTCATCCAAAGCCTTTGGCTAAAAAGCCTGAACCGCAAGGCAGCAGCTGTCTCTCTCACACACACACAGACACACAGGCGACGGCATCGAACACCACTGTACACACGAACCAAACAACAAGACACACAGTCAGTCCAGGCACAACGGAGCAAAAACTCAGTCTCCACGCACAACAAACGCACGCATCTGCTTTTTGCCTGGCTGCTCCCCATCGGCCAATCTGACATGGTTGAACCCGCAAGGACCGAAGTCCTAGTCAGCACAGCCCTCCGGATCAAAACAGCACGCAAGCCTGACCACCACGCCAAGGTAGCAGAAAGGGTCAGGTATGGTCATCAACGAAGACAGTGAACAGCAGAGATTCTAAGATGAATCCTTGCAGAACGCTGTGGTATTGCAGGGAAGTAATCAAATAACTGACTGTTCGCCTCGAGGTTGAACTTCTCTCCATTTGGTCAACCCTCGAACCACCTGAGTAAGTGCTCGTCGAAGCCGTAATTATGGAGGGCTCGTAGTGATCAACTCTATCGAAACTTTGAAGATATCACGGGACGTGGCCAGTATTACATCGGCAGCCCTCGTCCAAGTATCACGAACGCCATGTCGCTAGTCAGTAATCAGTTCTAGATTCGTTACTTTGGCTCAGAGGGAGTTATACCGTAAGCTGTCCATTACTTTGGGAACCACTGACAGCAACGTTATTGGTCGATAGTTTGTTGGGTCGTATCTACCCCCACCATTGAACAGAGACGTTGGTAGGAACTACTTCCGGGCCGGTGAACAAAAATGGTAAGAACGGTATAGTTAACCGTTCCGTGGAACCGATAGCACAGCTTTTCGAAACGCCAGGGGGAGTTCAAACCAGGGCCAGGCGACCTGTTAGTTAGTGGATTCTGTAACTTGTTTTTGACTTGTGGCGCCGAAATTTCGGGTACTTCAGTTAGTTTGCGCCCCACGTGTTCAAAATTCAAGTGATTCACTGTTTCGCACTTCTACGTACAGTCTACCCGGAGTGTTTCTCGCCTCCACGTTAGTGATGACAACTCCACCACAGGCTGGAAGTTGCGAAATGACAACTTTACTCCCAGTATGTGTTTTATTATTGCAAAACCTAGAGACCATCTTCAAATCCGTACCCTGACAGTACTGTCGGTAAAACCGAATCTTTCTTACAACAACCGTGAGGAAATTGCGACACAAAATATTTTTAACAAACGCAAATTCGGCTTGTTCTTATTAGCACCTCTTCCATGCTGAGCACTTCCGTCTTGTTAGACCTCCTGGTTCATTCTTTGAACATCTTGGTTT
>QNGE01001191.1:0-67350 GCA_008508345.1 Paragonimus westermani
ATGGCTGTTATGAAGATGAGGATGATGATGGCTGTCCATATTCTGAGTGAGTTGGCTAACATTGATTACACAATGAACCTGCTGGGTAATGTAGATCCAGTGTGAAATTTTCAGGTTCCCGGCCTGATTTCCTTGCTAATCTAGCACAGAATCTACCACTCTGAACATGTGGTTTCTGTCGCCGGCTTGGGTTTTGACAGAATTTCACACAAATGGACCACCTCTTAATTAAAAACATATAACACAGCTGCCTGATGATACATCAAGGGGCTAAACGGAACACACAAGATGAACACAGTTGCCGAATATGTTATTCACCTGGCTATCTCTAAGTGTGCGGTTTTAAGAAGTTACGGTAGAATAAGTTACTTTTTCCCAATTTTCCTTATGTAATTATATGTTTAAACAAAACCATCAAACGTACGTGTGAGTGTGCGAAAAATTCACAGGCAGTGAAAGTGGTCGCTTTTTCATAAAAAGACATGTTCGCCTTTGACATACTTAGCGCAATCGACGTGGATTTTATAAACACAAAAAAATTCACGAAACATTGGAGGGATTGTACATCTGATAACTGGTTTGACAGTCTTGATTATTTCTACGAGAATAACACAATTTCAATATTTGTCGATAGTTTCATAGAACTCCAACATGAAACGACTAAGAAAATCTGCTCAGGCAGTCAATCGCCCGGATCATTTGGTGAATTCTGTGTGACACAGTAGGTCGAGCATGTAATTAAGTGCAAATATGCCATTTCTGACCTTCCGGCGTGGTTTCGCAGCTCATCTGATGAATCTCTGGTGGCACCTGTGCACACCATTTTTGTGGTTTGTCCAAATAGAGCCGAAGCCCAGATCTTTCGCAGTTTGACATTTTCTAGATGGGAGAAACTGTCAAAGATTTCAGCAGTTGTCTTAAACGTTTTACTCCACTGATTTAGTTAGGGGATAATTTGCTCTGGGTTACTAAATCCCCGTACTATCTCAATGAATGCTTTTGAAACTTATTCATTTTGAGCTGTCTATTCACGTGTAATTGAAAACCTCAAGAAATCTAAGCTAAACGCTGGAGACTTAGTAATACGAATTTTTCAACTCATAATTATTGAGTGAACAAGCGTTCTTTAGAGAACGTAGACCGTGGGTTCTGTACGACCCAGAGTTTAGGGCATACTTCCAATTGAAAATCAATCGCAAATTTGGAATGAAGAAATATCCAGGGTTACTTTGTTCGTAAATGTTGTGGTATATTTCCTCGTATCCTAATGTCGTCAGTAGATTTGCCTGCAATCGTGTAAACTGAACAGAGAAAAGCTGTTATGTGAAATACCAAACATCGCATTACAAAGAATTGACGATGGCGACATGCTGTTCATACGAGTGACCCAACTATAGCTTCTAAAATAACTGTGCACACAGTTTAGAACTAGACTGGTTATCACACAATTCAATGATTTACAACAAACAACACTACGTATAATTTGCTATCCCGCTAAAATTCACATATCATAATGTAAATTTGTGAGAAAACGTCTAGCATGTCAACAAAAATGTTTGACAACATCAAGACGGTGTCCCATTTAGTACCAACGGTATAAGATCAAGGCCCAACAAATTGGTGAGCGTTGTTTTTAGTTGTTTGGGGAATTCCCAAGTTAAACTTGCACCCCGGTTATATGTTGTTTAATTTTCATTCATTCTACTGTGCTTGTTGTTTGTGCTTGCGAAGCCTCTCAATTTTTACTAGTCAGTATGTCGATGAGTCAAACAGTCAGAATCAGTTTACTGTGGGAACAACGTGTTTCCATCCAGAACGCTGTTGATGGGCTTCTTTGCAGATTGTCAAACTACTGTGAGGATAGGCTAGACTTGGAGTGATGTCTTTCGTAAAACCGGTTCAGCAAACAAAAATGTTTTTGCTCGGGTGTGTTGTCCAGTGTATTTTGGGCGTTTCTACGGAGCCAATAATAGTCGTTGAAGAAGGCAAATAAAGGCCTAGCTATTGCAATGGATTTTGTGGTGGCCATTAGAAAACACAACTGCAACACTGGCTCTATCGGATAACTGAGTAAGCCAAAATGTTTATCATTTTCCTGTGTGTAATTTTGCACGACTAACCAGTTTTCCCGTTTGTCCATGTGCTACAGTTTGTGTGAGCTTATTCCTTAACTGGTCGTCAAGATAGTCCAAACTCGGCGTTTTATTGCGTTTCCAGCTCATTGCAGTAATCTAAAACCGTTGTTTTCTTCTCGCTAATGCTTCGGCACTTTAGAACGGTGTATTTTTCCGATAGACACGCTGTTCTCAAACCTTTCTAAGCTGTTTTCTGGAATCAGCTCTAAACATCTTTAAACATATTAAGCGCAATATATATATATTTATAACGTGTTAAAAGTACCGTTAAGTGCATTTCCCAGTCAAGTAATCATCATGCCACTGACCATGTGTGTAAATAAATTGTGGTCAGAGTGGTCGTCTTCATAGTGCAGCTGTTCGTCTGTACTGATATAAGTGTAAATAATAACTCGGTACTTCGATTTTGTCGCGTAAATAAGACGATTGTTTGACCATTCATGCACAGTAGTTCAAAATCAGTACCGATTTATCCTCCATTCAAAAGTATCTGACAATCTACAGAGAACAATAAAATTGTGTATTAGCGGAAACGGTATTTTCACTAGTGTAACTTTATTTGGAGACCTAGTTCCATATTGCATTCCACACGGATTAGCTTGTAATACTTTCTCCAAAAAACCGTAGGAGTAGGCCGAGCAAATGTCTGAACGATTAGTGTATATGAACACTCGGTTATGGGAAGTTCGTCTAGTCCATCGTAACACAAACTGACCACTTGACTGAAGGTGTACAACACATACGAGTCAACATTTGTGTGAAGAGCGGGAGTTTAGATCTATCATCATATACCGAAACTTAGACACATGTTTCCCATACTTTGTTATTTTGGTTGTGAATATTTGAATTGGTTACCTAATTACGGCTGGAATAAAAACAGGCAAACTTCCCTCCCTGGAATGATACGTTTGATGGGGAGGCGAACAAAAATTCAAGGCTACTGCCTAACGTATTTAATAACGCTCGTTTCATTAACTTGGCACACATGTTCCGAATAAAGACTGATCAAAGATAGAGGTATGTGTATTTGATGAGATTATCTTTCAAAATCAGTGTGAAACAATAAATATTCAAACACAGTGTTTCATGGTTGTTAGCAAACAAAGTAAATTAAACGAGCTCATCTGCCAACTCTCACACTTTGGTTGATAAATCGTTCAAAGCCTCCAGGAACTGGGCTATCAAAACAGCATAGTTTTATTAGGCACGATGTTTTATAACTTGTACCCATTTTTTACAGTCTAACCTCGTTCTAATGAATAGTCCTTTTTAACAGAAAACTTTACATATTTCGTGGAAGAAACAAGAACCTAGCAGCTACCATCTACCAGCAAGTGATCCAACATTATAGAGCTCTTTTTTAGTCTTAGAATGTGAATTACTCTGACTAGGTCATTAACGTAGACTATAGAACTGAATTAATAACGTCCTAGATCTTCTTATCAACCTGACTTAAACTGTCCACTTGCTGGACTCCGTGTTTTAAAAATGGGCATATTCAGGCCTTCCAGTCTGCAGTATGTTTTAAGCAACCCTAGCAGGTGATGTTGCATCTTCTGTGGGTTCAATTCCTGAAAAGGATACATCAGACTGTGGAGGAAGTGTAAAGCGTAGTTACGAAAATGTACTGGACAATCGCAAATCATAAGCATAGTTTTTGTAGATTATGACTGCATTACGAGCGAAGAGGCCAGAGACATGTGTAGACAGTTTGGTCTACATCCAGATTTTAGCTCCCGTTATCAGAAAGCGCTCGACTTGAAAGAGTGGCATGCTTTCTGCGTGATGGCTTACCTACCGGCAAGGCGGTGAGTGGGAAGACTGTCAGCGCAAGTGCACTGGATAGTGGTTGGAAGTTAGTGTTCATCGCGCACTCAACGTGAGGTATGCAGCAAACCAAACCATTACTGCATGGGCTTGCCTAACTGTCATCTACGGTAAGACTATCGCATGCGATCTACGATCGTATTTATGTAATGTGATAAAAAGCCTTTTGTTTCACTTTCATAGAGTATACCACCGATGGAAGACATCTACTGTTCACGCTGTGGTTTTAACATCAAGATCAGAGACTCGTCTGCTCATTTCAGTGAGCACCGCAATGCAGTTTTCTCAATCCACTAACAGCTTAACTAGGTATACGTACGGCACTCACAGTTGATACATCACCGATCTGAAATAATTAATGCATTTAACGTCATCTGCACACTGACGACTCCGTTTTCTCTTGTGATATGCCGGGGCGATTTATAGCATATGGTAAGCTCATTCAATACACAAGTATACGTAATTTGCTACTTATTTACTGCCCTACCAGTGGTTGAATTTATAAGACGGAGCAGATTCTGAACCAGTTTGCGTTTGCACTCATTTCGACGAAATTCTCAAGCGTTCTTGAACAGCAGGAAGGTTGTAGCGAAAATAGTTATGGTATGAACTGAGTAAATTGAAATTGTTTCACGTTTTTCGGGGACAGGAAAGTGCTTTGAGCTGCATTTATTGTCAAAAGTGTTGAACGGACATGTGTTCAGAAGAATAATATCGGTTGCAATTTAACACTAGCCATTTAGTCTAAAACGTTTAATTAGAGCGCACCACGAGTAGACATTTTTGTGAATGTGCACATCAAATTGTTATAAAGGCCAGGTAACTTTCCATGGCCATTTTGCATCGTCTGAAAAAAATGTCTGAGAGCGGTAATACAGATTCTTGGAAGTGCAATACTCTTAAATAACACGTAGTAGCATATCACCTTGGGAGCATACAGTTTCACCATGTTTCAGTTACTATGTCAGTCTTGTCAGATTGCAGTTCACATTTATAACACATATTATAGGCCATATTGGGGACTTCAGTCAATCGAATTTACACCAGCAAAGTAGTACACACTTCGTTATTTTCGTCTGTTAATAGTTGTGGCATGGTTGTCACCAGTGAACGATTCATTAAAATTTCCGTTGTTAGCTGGCCTTTAACTAGTACTGACAAAGAATTCCGGTCAGGTAGATACACCGACATGAGGTTAATTTTACCTAATCTTACAAATGTTCAAAGAAATCTACCCTCCGAAGGCATAGCTCATGAAAGCAATCATTACATGTTAAGGCAACCACCGAAATCTGGCAAACATGTTCACTGACCAAACTCCCCACATTCTTGTTAATAACACAATTCATTTGGAACTATACGAGAGACACGTGGTCTCTTTGCCTCTCATCCAATTCGACTGAATAGCTTTTCACGCCAACTCATTTTGTTACGCATGTTCTCAACTATTCTCACTAGGCAAGCTACGTCTTTGGAAGACTAGAAAAAACCTAGTTATGTGGTTCCTAATCACTCAGTGGCACATGCATTGTGGACAGAACACAGTCCGAGAAAGCACAAGAAAATAATTAGTTCCATCCTACCGTCTACTTTGGGAGGGTGAACGATTGAGTTCCACCTCACATTTCTCACTTCATCTGAATGGTTACCAATTAAAGCTACCAGTATTTCATGATGCTTGATGTTATAAAGTAAGTTATAAGAATATCCCACATGGGGAAATCCTTCTGCAAACAGATCGCGGCTGAATAATTGAAGAAGCTAATTGAAATACAAATGTTCTCGAAAATTCACATATATATTTCCTACTCTGCTTAGAATATAATGATCTGCTCTCATACTAAGGGCATGAAACTTATTCATTCGTGTAATATTCAAGCACACTTTCTGGGGTTGATAACCTCTTTCTCTTCCCCAAATCGGTTTTTTCCGAAGATGCTGTCTTAAGCGTTTTAATTTCATTGCCGCCGACCATTGCTGCTGTAGATGTTAGCATCTGAGGGTATGGTGCATATTTCTCAAACTCAAGTAGGAGGAACTTAGCGCAGTCTCCTTGCTTTTCTGGACGTTGATTCACCTTTATCGCTCAAAGTGTTGGAACTTGGTCATGTCGTCTAATGTACTTCGTTGTACGAAGCTTAGGTTTAACATTGGGGCGGACGCAAACCAGCCGAACAGTATGCGAGCAAATTGGTAGCGGAAGCCTACGTAAGTGGGATGAGACATTTCATGGTATGGAACCAGTGGTAGAAAACCTACAGAAAACACTGAATTCGATCATCGTCGCAACACGTGACTTCGCGTTTTGTGTAGAGCCATCTGTTTGTTTGTGTGATGGTGTCGCCGTTTGATCGAACGGTTTGAGTGTTCGACCCTGCGCTATTCCCAACAACAAATTTGTTTTTCCAGTGCAAACGTCACTGCAACTGCTACGGAACGAATAAACCTTGAGACAATATTTTACTTAAACAAGTTGACAAAATACACCCTCGGGTCAAAAAATATGAACATTATTGAACAGCAGTAGACTGAAGCTTACACGTTAAGAAGAAGAACGAATGCCTTCAGGGAAGTGGCATTTTTAGAAGCATCATTCCTCAGGCACTTTGTACTTGTAGGCAACTGATCATTTTCGTTCGTTTTGAACGCTTGTAAATACTTGAGGGGTTCCGTTGAACAGCATTGCTTTGGGTAGTGACAGACTTACCTATGTCTAATCCTATTGTCTGCATATTCTTTCGGCGACGCTAAATAATGTTTTGATTAACTCAAAGTTGTAAGGGAGAGATTCAAAGCACGCAAATTGGACACAACGACGTGTTCATTACTGAAATCGCGTGATCGTGGCTTTCACCTCATCGCTTCCAAGAGTAAAGTTCAAATAAGCGTGTGAAGCGCTTTTAGTAGTATAAAAATTTCCATGTAATTCTCGCAAAAACACGAGATATCTGCCACATGGGGGTAAGAATATTGTAAAGAACCTGATTTTGTCATTCTACTAAACGCGACAGCTAACTTTTTGGCAAGATGAATTTGAAAGTTCACCCCATAGATCCGTTCAAAACAAGTCTTTTGAAGCTGAACAATGGCGTTTAAACTGTATTTGGTATGAAGTATCCGCACCAGATTTGATACGAATGAAGTTGAACAGCCCGGGCGTCGTGTTTAACATGTTTTTGATAAACAGACAGAATAACACAACGTTTACAAGCAAATTGTAATACTCAGCGTTTCAACCACCTCGGGTGGCCTTTCTCAGGAGTGTTGTAATCGAAATCACATTAACAAGGGACAGAGGTCACATGGGATTTGCCGTGGTTAGGTCAATTTTTGCTGCATCTGACTTGATTAGTCTAATCCTTTGCCCATTAAGTGGGGGTGTACATAAGATGCGCCCGTGTCTGGTGCTGTTTATCCATCCACGCCAAACTGCAGACAGGGGTTTGCTGTCACTACGATTAACACAAGCGTGCTGTGTGTAGATGGCGAGAGCTTCAGAACAGCACCGCTCCGCACAGGAAGGTAGACCCTTGTGAATCACGCGAGCTTGATCAAAACCTATTTTGTTATTCTCTGACAGTGCATGTAGCGCGATGGCCGAATCCTTATGTAGCTTTTGAAGTTGATAGGGGTGTTTAGGAGGAAACCTCATGTGCCTCTTGTGTTCGGTAACACGCAATTTCAGTTGTTTACTTGTCTCTCCAATGTAGCTGGCATTGCAGTCACCGCAAATGATTTCACAAACGCAGTCTGTCTGGTCGCCCACAGAAAATGGATCCTTAGAATGCGTTACCAGTCGTTCTAAGGTATTGTCTAACCGAAATACAGTACGGATAGAGTACTCAGAGTGAATGTATTTGATGTATTTGCAAGCTGACCATCACTCACAAATATCGCCTTGCAGGTTTAAGGAGATCAGTGATCTCGACCTGTCTCGGAAGTCCTAATCGCGGGGTTATCGATTGTAGTTAACAGGACAATTACTGTCTCCTCTCGAGACGATCGGGCAACCTGATCATCGCTCATAAGCGAGAGTGGTTGAGCGTTCAGATTCGATAATTCGGTCGTGCCTGATGTGAGGTCAATAGCTCAGTGGTCGAGACGGTTGCTTCATGATTGGAATGGCCGCGGTTCAAATCCCGGCCGTGGCAAGAATATGCACTACTGATGAGCTCTAACGAGTCTAGTGCTTCTTTTCGAAAGAGGCTGGCTAGAAATTCTATCTGTGATGTTCAATTCACCGACTTCTCATCAGTAATGTATTTGGTGTGTAATTTTTAAGACAAGTTCAGGTGGAAACAGGCAACATAATGAGAGGGTTAATCGGAAGCTGAACACGACTGCAATAAAACCGTTTATTTTCGTTGCTGCTGTATTGCTGGCAATGGGTAGACAGTGATCACACACGTTCACTTAGGCAAAGAACACCTTAAAATAGAACCGGTCGCAAAAGTGGGACTGTTTGCTTGTTCGTGCAAGAATCTCCGAAATCACCACAGTGAACGTGTGAAAAATTACCTCAGTCCTACTTATCTGGCAACGACTGCGGTGCCAATCTGGTCTCAATGTAAAACATGGCTGATCACGATAACTTCCACCAATTGACATCTGCCTTCACTAGACACTTCGGTCAAATAAGTTGGATTTGGAAGCCACATCCAACCTTTATGGCCTTTGTACGCCACAGAAATGTGCAGCACAGCGTTCAACCTCAGAACCATGGATGACGCTGCCGAATTCACTCGGATGCTTCCACACACAAGGCGCATAATGCTGAGGCCTTCACTTGTGGAAACTTGAATTACACCAAGTTCCCAACTGCACCCATTGAACTCGAGTTTCCTTTCATCTCTTAGGTAGCTTTGTCGGAGTGATGGATCTCTTTCCAATAAAACAGAATTTCTGAGGGGGTACATAGGTGACTTAACCCATCGATAATGGAGACCACAAAACTCTCGTTTAGGTACGGACATCACTAATGTAAATATGCTCACCAGACATGATCACACCCATCATGGATAGTAACAACTTAAAAAGTAATCACGCGGGTCGTTAATTTGATAACTGTTTCAAGACGTCATTGAGAAAAGATTATATTCTGTTTGACTCATATGAAGCTCTATAACGTTTGGCACGGATAAACAACCCGTCCAGTCTTTCACCTGTCGGTCACCGTCTACTTAAATATTCAACAATAAGTTCTTTCGTTGAGATATCATCAGTCTGACCTCTACAAGGTTTTCGGAGATTTAACACACGGGTGACAAAACCACTTAGAAGAAAATTTTGAAAACTGCGAGTTTCACCTGGCTGTGGTGAGTATGGGATGTTATGAAGCACTACGGTAAACTGGAAAGGTCCGCGTGCAATATATCTGCCTGCAAGATGATGCATTTTCGTCAGTCGCTGCTAACCCGGTGGTTAGTTTAGGTAACACGACATCAACCGTTAAGTTTGGTATGGACCGTATTAAATTAATTCCAGATGACCACTATCTTTCGTGAATTGTGGTGCACCCATGATACTGCTACTAAGTGATGTGTTCATTACGCTTTAGTTCAAAATCAATGTGTTCAAGTCACTGGTGTCTCCATATTTTTATGTGGAGCTGTGCTGTTTGCCAAGACCCGAGTATGAACATCGATTAAAACGCAAAAGGACAAAGCGATACAATGATATCTGCTCAATAACCTGATAATTTCTTATAGTTATTTTTTTGCCTTAAAACAAAAGTTTGTTCTTTCGCACAATTACCTGTCCACCTGTCATATGCATAAGCAATCCCTATCCCAGAGCTAGCTGGCTGAAAATGGTTCATTAAACGAGCCATAACACTACCACATCACCACCATACCATACCACTAGGCGCCAATGTTTACCCAATATTTATCACCCTAAGCTTTATTATAGGTGTAGTACTATCATTGGGTGAACCTAAGCTCACTTTTGATGAGGTATTGCCTATAAATACATACTATTCCAAAGCCATGGTCAGATAGCATGACTATCAGAATTCTTTTAACCGAGTAAACCTGTTTTAGGTTTATCTGATTACCGATAGGGTGGTGATTTCTCAGTGCATACTGCTTTTAATGTGTTGTTGAGAATGTGGTTCAGATAATCTTTAACTTCGAAATATTTTTTTCTTCAATTTCTTCATAATTGCTGACTTCTGTTTGCCTTTGTTTAACACACATCACATGTTCTCTTTTCTCCAAACGCACCAGATCGCGTTTCTATGGTCATCACAATTTTTCGCTTTCCCCAACCTTAATTCTTCTATTGAATCCTACGAACAGAATGGATTCGCAATTTCCTGCTTCTTTTGTTAGATATACCGCACAATAATTTACAGAATTCTCCGGTACATTTTTTCATAGGGTATGTGTGTGAATAACTTTAAACCGCCGGAATCGTTGAATATCAATATGTGATAAAATCACGTGTCGTTCCGTAATTTCGTTTCTTACGCATACCGCTTAATAAGAGTTAACCTCTTCAAAAACAAGTTTACACATATTTTTGCTGAACTATTGCAATGACAGCCTAGTTTTTCCCCAACCACAAGCGATTTTTAAATGCCAATGCAATTTGATCCGAAATGACATTAAACTTGCATGACTTTCCGTCGAAGTGACTGTCATTTAAAGAATTTAAGATGAACTTGACGGGGGGGAGTAGTTTTTGAAAATGGATTTCTGCAGTGAGACTTCAATTGACCTCGCTGTTGGACGCGTATGTTTGCATCCGCCCAACCACATTGTTTACAATCAAAATAGACGTTACGATCTCCACAATATATTGAACGTTGACCCATTTGGAAGTTGGAATTTGCTAGTGGATTATAGAAGGATTAGGATGCAACAGCTACCGAGTGTTTCAGTTTCCACCCGTGTTCATACAATATTTTGAATAGCTGATGTCATCGGCTTTTAGCAGACCTAATCCTTCTGATCTTCACCGACATTTCAAGGCACACTGCGACATTTTAAAGGGTAACTTTAAACCCCATGGAACACTGTTAGTACGTTTCGTTTACACAGGTTCGTTAAGACTCTCTTAGTATGTAAATATTATAGCATTTTACTAGTACAGTGGTAACGTTTATATCCGTCTGTTTTATATTGCCAGGTATGGTATTGTGGACAGTATAGCAAAATTAATTTACTGGCCACACAATCGATTGATTCACTTTGAGTAATGACACTTGTGGACGTGGACTCCAGCGGCATATTATTTCATACGAGTGTTGTGAACAAATACACGATTTAACAGAACTTTTGTTAGTCATGTTCGACATGTTGGAAAAGGCGCTAGTTTATTCGCACAATAACTCCTTTTTAGTGTATATAAAATTAACCCCTCTGGACAAAAAACAAACTGACAGCAAGTCACTTCAAAACAAAATTCAGAGGACAGAATGTGTCCTGTGGATTTACAAAATTCCGTCGACGCCTAGGAGACCACCTAGAGATATCTCGTGTTGAGCAGGTGAACATTAGAAAATCTTGCGTTTAAATTAATATTCTAAATGGATTCTTTATTTGTAAGCGAAACGTCTTTTCAATTCCTGTTCGCCTATTCTGGTAAGCAAAGAATAACTGAACAGTTACCGTGTTCGACACCTCAGTTAGTCGGCTTGTACCAGAGGTTCAGTTGGCGTCATAGTTCTATAACCACACATTCAGTATAATCCCACGGCTCAACCTATGTTCATGTTCATTTGTTTTGTTCCCAACGTCCTTTCGTCTGTTTTATCCACATGCCGCTTCAACTTGTGGAAATGCCTGACAGTGACATGTTATAATCCACTGATTATCTTCGCATGTAACGCTCAGTGATTACGATTGTAAACACCCTCACGTCTGTGGCTCGTCCGATATTTGCCAGGCTATGAACAAAAAAGATACAGAATCTTCCAGTGGTTTACTCTGTCTCCATTATTTCAGTATAATCGCAACCACCTATGTGTAACAGACTTCAGATGATTCTGTAACAAACCGTAAGGCAAACAAGTTCATTGACTCATTATGTTTGACACCTCTTACAAAGTAATATTTTTCATCACTAGAGATATAAGCCCGTTGAGACTGTACAACCTAAAAGTTCAGTCTTTCTGGGACATGTGTGCCATACTTAAATACCATTCACCTAATCAGACTTCGAACAAAGAAATCTAATCAGCTGTTACTTTATACCAATTCATTGAGGCACAAACGGTATACGGAGACCACAAAATATCAATGAAAGGTGGAGGGAAACCCCACAACAGCAGAGGATGGATCATGGTGATAGTTTACACCCTGCCAATTTCACGGTCATTCGAAAACTTTTTCCCACAAAATAATCTATTCCATTTGAATCCAAAACACAAATGGTATGGTTAATTTTATCATATAGCTACTGTTACAGAGCAGTTACAAAATTCAGTCCATGTGGACTTAAAGGACCTGACCATTCTAATCAACGAATTGTACATAGATAAACAAGTGTCTGTGCCTTATTCCATTTAAAACTTTGCAAGTTTATTCTCACCCGTTGACTAGTGTTGACGTACACTCATTCGTACTGCTAAAAATGTGGTGAGTTTGATGACCATATTTATAAAGATCGGGAACTATGAAGCGGTATGCTGATTACTTTGTACACATCGGCTTCTCTGATGTAAAGCCTACGTAAAATTTCGATGGACTGTTTGATTGCACTACTGTGCTATATTGGCAGAGCATCACCCCCTCTTTCTATCAAGCATAAATTAAGAGCCATTTTTATAGAGCCCATTGTGAGTCTATGTAACCAGATTTTGTTCGTCTCATTATTTGCCTTGGGATAATGCTTTATTTTGGCCAACTCGTAAACACTGCACGGTTAACGAATAATTTGGTGATGAAACGTTTGCAACCTAAATGCCAAGCTCGGCGAACATATCAATACTAGATTTGGTACTGTTGAATTCTTCTGTTTTTAACTTCCTCGATGCATGAGATGCATTCAAGCGTGCAAACTCAAAGAGATTTTAAAGGGAGGCTATAAGAGCAATGATGTTTATTGAGCGTCTCCTTGACATAGATTCCATGCAGTAGGGACAACTTTCAGTAAATCAAAACGAATGGCTAAGAGCTAGCAATATTATCAATGGATAGGTGTTCGCCCAAGGTATTCTGGTAGTTTGTTTTCAAAGGGCAAGGCTAGAAATCGCTAACGTTTATTTGGACGGTTTCAAGGCGAAAGATTGGGTAGCCGCATTTGAAAGTGATTGTACCACGTTCATATGACCGCAGTAGTGCAGCGTGAAAGACAACGTAAGATGTGAAATTTATCTGTGCGTTTTTATCCGAAAGTTGTTCGCCTTTGCCGGCGGATTGCTTAGAAGATTTGGCACCACCGAGTTACAAAGGACAAACCATTGAAAAGTTGACCAACGACGTCCATATGTGCATAACATGGTTGTGATTACCACACTGATAACCCTTGATGATGGTGTTCATTTACGACCCAATCACAATCAAGTGCACATCTGAAATGCTGTAGCTGTTAATCTTATCCATAAAAAAGACAAAGTTACGAAAAGTTAGGTTGATTACTCCGTTGGTCACTTAATAAGAATTAGTGGTATCCCTGTGTGGAATATATTTGTCATGCGGCTAACATTTTATTCAGCTAACGTAAAACTTCACTTAAGCCACTATGGCGGTGACAGTTATCCTTGACAGTCTGTTTGTGAAAACGAACGTGAACGTTGGGAATGGAGAAACCAGAAAACGTCGCCATTATTTTGCGCACGCACACCAACCTGATAACCGGACAAGTTATTTCATTTATGAGTTAACAAGTACTAGTTATCGCGTAGGTTTTTTGGGTCGGAAACAAGAATTGTGCATTATGAAACGATGGTGATTCGAAAGTGTCTGGCTCAAGCGATGGAACATGCATATGAACTTATTTTGGTTCTATCTTATTATTCAACTAGGGAAATCCCAAAAATGTGATATATCGTGGAAATATCGGTATGCAAGTATGTAGATGAATGAGTGAATGTATTTATGTGCTCGCGTTGTTGGAAACAACGCACGTTCGAGAATGGACGGCGTAAAAGCGATTGTGTATAATGTTCTAGAATAAACTCTGTAGTGTCCAACTCGGACTTCAATGTTTGCTTGTGGTTAAAATAAACACAAATGCTGCAAACTAAAAGTTTGTCATTCGAATTTAAAACTTAGTAGCAAATGAATTTTTTCCAGTTGAAGGATGGAACGTTTCAAGGCAAAGATCCTTTGGAGTGGAGGTTAAAAAGATTGAGAGTAGATCACACAATCGCATATGCACGGATGTTTTGCTTGAATGTTAACGGTAGCTATAGAGAACTTAACTTATACCATATACGGCGAGCAAACGTTACAAGATTGATAATTGAGGACAGGGTGGGTGCGGCCTGAAAATAATCTTCTAGGTGATGTAAAGTGAAGCAGATTAAATATTGGAACATAGTAAGAAGATTGAAATTAATGGGCACTGGAATTTTGTGCGCTCTCTTCAGTAGCAAATAAAGGTGACCGGGGATATATATATACCACTAGTTGGGTAGGGGGTAATAAAGCAAAATATCAAGTGATATGGAGGGCAAAGACGCAGAACAAGTAGGTCCATAGGGGTCTAAGATTTACATGCAACTGTTTCGTATACACATCGTGTTGGACTGAGACAGTTAACCCAGAACGTCTCAGCAAAAGAAAGGAAACGTAAACTAGCGCGGCGTTTTATAATCCTCAATATTGATTCCGGGTTAATCCGACAGCCGGTGGGCAGTGTCACGTGATTCACGTGATCCAAGGATGGTGTGAATATAAACTGCACAGTCACATCCTGAACCCTTTTCGGCCGGTGAACCTGCATCCAAGAGTACAGACACCTGTCGGTTCTGCATATGTAACTTTCACCGCAGGTATATAAAAAACTGATATAGTGTAGTATTTCGCCAACAGGTTGCTTATTCTTCACTGAGGATGTTAGCTTGCGAATTCGGTCGACGGCTACGAGCTTGGCTTCAATATAGGCTCGTTTAACTGATGCGAGGGGAGGTTTTTTGATTCAAGGCAAAAAGTTATCTTTTAGTAGTAGTTCAGCTTAGACTTTATCCTCCTCAGCCTTGGAAAGCTTACCTGCTTCCACAAATTGCTGATAGTATCTGTTGCTATCTATTGATACCCTTTTTTCCGCAGCGTGATTCTAAGCAGACAAAGGTCACTCACTAAACATCCGTCAATGTTCGTCTTGTTGCTGCTCTGGTCGGAGTTATAAGAGGGAAAAGCTATCAGCAAAAGGGGAATAAGACAAGCTTTAGACCTATCGCTTTCGAAAAATGCATCCGAAGCCCTGAAGCACTGCTTCGTTTTCAGAATCCGGATGAGTCGGAACACTTTAATACCACAGATCCTATAATCTGTCACATGTAAATCTCTGGGTAATAATTCAGGTGCGTCCGATTCCGACGGAAACAGCCGTTACAAAATATGGTGATGGGTTCACGCTTCCATTTGTAACGGTGTTCAACTGGGGAGTATTTTTGGCCCATACAGACAAAACTTCGTATGACTTTTAATTGGGTAGTCCAGACGGCTATGTTTTGCTTAGTTAAGATCACGGTTGTATGTTTTCTTCAATCAGCAGAAACTTCCGCAGGGCTGTAATTTTGCGTGAATGGAACATACGTCTATATGCGTCTGAACCTCAAGTGTAATCGGCCTTAACTTTTGAATGTAGTTAAACCGTTTTTAGGAGAACTGTATACTAATGGTTACGGATATTCCTACAGCTTTTCATTTTCTTACGCAAAAGTAAATCAAAACGGAAGTGAGCTAAACTTATTTCCATGGTTGAGGTCAACGTAAAATCCGGTACTGTGCATCTCATAGGTTCAATGTGACCAGTCTCAAATGATGATCATTTTAAACAACCTTGGTGTTCAAGCTGGTGTCAAGTTGTATATTTTCTTAGTGTATAGCGTAAAATATCTGCAAAAAAAGCGGGGAAGTGTTTTTCACTTTAAATAAAGCAACTGCATCCTAGCTCACCAAAAAATAGACAAGTGTGTTATTAACACATGCTCTCTTGATCTGGCCTGATGCGTCTGGCACTGAACGATTAATTTAATCTATGTAAAAGCCAGTTCGATTGTTCTAATATGAATGCACTTGTTCGCATCGGTCCCATCTTGGTGTAATCTGTTGTTTTGAATTCACACTCATTGACCTGCCGCTAAGTTATCAATGTACTCTTGCTTGTCGACCCTGTTTGCTGCCAGACACCCGTGCAAACATATTGAAACGGCTAGAGAGACGATGAATATATCCTTATTTTCCTTCGGGAACAGTATATCAACAGAAATAATTTGTGTGGAACAACTTCTTTGTGGTTTTTTCGAAATCCGCAAGTTCTTATGATGGGCGTGCCAACAGGTTCTAGTTGCTTTGGGTTTATTGGCAATCAACGCCAGCTGTCAGCAAACACATTGAGTTTTTCACACTGGTTAGTTCACTCCGCAAAACGGCTTTGCCATGCCCGATTTCCCTTTAATTTTAAAGTGTCGGATAATGTATGTGCAAATTTCTACAAACTTATTCCATTTGAGCGAACAACAAGGTTTACGAAAGCTTATCAAAAATCATCCCGGTAAAAAATTTCCAGGCCACTCACTAAAGACCTAGAATAAACCTGACAGGTTCGCATAAGTAAAAAAATTTCGTCCTCTTTGAGAATTCCTAATTTCTGGTTTAACAACGAAATTAACGGAGTGTCCATGTCCTCCACAGATGGTTGGGTAACGTGATCATCAGTAAAAAGCGAACGTTGTTAAATGATTGGATACCATAATTCGGATGCACCCAAAGTAGAATCGGTGGTCCAGTGATCAATAATTTTGCCTCATAACTAACTGACAGAAAATGGCTACTAGCAATCACAAAATTCAGTTTTTATAGATCGAAACATGACAATTCGGACGAACTTAAAATCGTTGTACAGTCGATATACAGACTGTTTGGGAATTCACTGAGAAAAAGCGATTGACAGGAAGTGGTTTTCAGTTCACATTAACCAAATCTAACTACTTCATAACATTATTCACAGTTTGAACTCCCAGGTGAGAATCATTTTTCAGCGCAGAAGTGTTGTGTCCCAACGTCCAGTTGGGCTATGTTTAATATATGCAGTTTCGCCCTGCTACGCTAATGCATTGGTTTCGTTTATCATTCAAAGCCTACTGTTGTGTTGGCAGTCCATTACTGTCAGTTTTCAGTCCTCATAATAACAACCGAACCCAGCCACAAAGCTGTAATGGCTCAAACTCAGAACAGGTCATCAAATCAAGATCATGCGTACTTTCTACTGAAAAACACCTCTGGACAGTGTCAAAGGAGGTCGATATTAGACAAGGGGGTTTCGGTATCATAAAAAATAGAAAAGTTTGTTGTATTCGTTAATTTACGATTAAAGACCTTTACGTTCGTTCCACAACAACAACAAAGTGCATATCTCAAGGCCTATTACTTGTTATGGCTTTCGCCAATTTGTGATAACTTCCTCAGTCTCAGTTAATTCATTTTACAATATAACGGCGGGAAATAAATCGTTACCACAAAATCAAAACAGTCTTGTCTGTCCTCTTGCCTTACCTCAGCTGTAAACCGATCATGCAAACAGTTTGGTGACTGGTGACTGCGTGCGGTTTTATGAAGTCTTTCTCTCTCCTGACTTGATATTTACCATCGTTTTATCAGCGAATCTTTGTCGGAGGGTGCTTCTTGTATCTGACTTACTTTATGCCTGGGCTCAAACTAACAGACTGCAATATTTAGAAACCACAATTTATCAAGCTAGGTTTATGTGAAGAATACAGCAGTTAATCGTCATTTACATCTATGAGACGAAACAGCAGGCTTTGAGCACCCCATCGAAGCGCAGGAAATTGAAACAGTTCTAGGTACAGATGCGGGTTGCTACTACACACCGACGTATTTCAGAACTACAAAGCTCCTGAACTAGCCCAACATAACTATCACGTTTAGAGAAGTCAAGGGATAATGAGCATCATTAAAACACCGATAATGTGCGAACTACTTCTCACTAAAAATCAAAACTGCCGCCCCAAATTTATTGCAATTTATGTGGGCCTGATACTACACTGTTCTACGAGACGTCACGAACGCGGTTACAGTATAGACTATAAGCTGAACAAAACGTATTATATGAAACGCTTCTCGATAACAATTTCCCGGAATGTTTCAGCCGGAAATGTATTAAACTTCTTCTCGTGGAAACTGCAACATTTGAAGTATCTAACAAAGCTGTCTACATCAAACTTCCTTCAAAGGTGATAGTCTGATGAACACCTTTGAAACGATTGAAACGTGTGCGTAATGCAGCAAAGCCTATCCTGTTCTTGTATTACGACTAGGGCACCTCTAACCTTGGCCCAAAAGCAGAGTTCTATGTTTTCTGCCTTTACTGGAACGCCTACGTTGGTAGGATAGAAAGAACGCCTGAAAGCAGGGCCAAACAGTAAATTCCAGAGTGGCTGATGGTCGCATTAACTCATACTAAGCGAGAACCAATCGCCAGTTATCCCACTGCAAGGCACTTATCAACCACAGGTGACAATGTCAATATTGCATCTTCGATTAGGATGTTGTTGAACGCTCACAACTTACACACAGTCAAGTATGTGGAAGCATTGTTGATCAGCCGCCGGCAGGTGGTTCTACGCATACAAAAACAACTGACTGCAAAACTTTGCTTGCTGTGGGTTTAGCCCGATGTGTACTTTTAACCGCCCCACTTAAGTCTTGCTGTTTGTTTTCATGCTGATCACACGTCTACGACAAACGACAGTGTGCAAAATGAATTCACGTCGTAATTCGTGTCTTCTGGTCATTCTGTTCAAACACCTGTGCTTTCCAAAATGACAATGATTGCGTACTTAAATTATTCAAAGGGAAATAATTTCTATAGCGTCTAAAACGTTAAGGTAATTTAATCAGTTGAATACCTTTTTTGTTTCGTCCAGACCTCGTAGCAAATTTTCAAAATATACTACTTGCATTAAATCAGTTTCACTATGTCTGACGACGATGCAAATAAAAATTGCCCAAAGTGCGGTATACCGTGAGCAACATCACATTGACAAAAAATGTCACGATTTTATTTTGCAAGCCCAAACATGCATACACAGCTAATGATGTGGAACGAATTTTGTGTTGTCAACCATAAATAAGTCTTTTCATGGCCCTAGCTAGTCAGACTAGCTGTAAAGTTTTGGCTCCCGATTGAGTTTATTTTGTATATTTGACTTGTGACTATTCAGGGGGAAAGAAATGTTTAGCATTCTGTTTGATATATTAACGCATTTTCTTCAGTGACATATTTATAGAATGATGCGTGTTAAGGTGTTTCAATAATTTTGATTACCATGCTTTTTAACTGAAACCTCACCAGATGTTTATGAATATCGTGTATAATATGTACAATTAATTTAAGACCATGAGAAAATGCGTGTGTTATCCATTACATACTATTTTTCAATCAAGAACACCGCGAAGTATTTTTGACAAAAATCATTATGTGGGCTACTCACTGGGATATCAGTAAGGAAATGTAATTTTCGTTCTGTTGTAAAAAAACCTGGAAAGAAAAACCTTCCGGTCACATGTTTGCTAATTACAAATATGGCTAACAAATGAACAGTCTAACTTACTGCAGGCTTTTTTGGAACATATGGTAATTGGTGGATAATTCATTTTTGCCCGTATGCAAACCGGAAATAGATATCAGCCCTCATTTTGGCATGTGTTCTGTCAGCTAGACTATCCCTAAAAAACCTGTCCGGTTTACTTGATGTATTTTCCAGAAACACGTGTTTTTGATCACCTCCTTTCGCTTAAGAATGCAATGTCAACTTGGGTAACCAAATTATGAATGGTGGTCGAACATTCAATTTTAGATTGCAATATAAAGATTCATTTTGGTTTTTAAGTTTTACATAGCTTGAACCTGCTGAGTTTACGAACTACTCTTATTCTCAGCCGCGCACTTTGCATTAATTATTCTGCTGGGTGAAGTCGGTTCATACAAAAATCTGAGAAAACATGTTCCTCTGTGTTTTGCCTATGACATCTTCAAGTCGCTTGATTCCTCCGTTGTGACATGTTTATTTCAAAACATTTTACATGCACAGTTCGTTGAGGTTTGTCTTGTTCGATTTTAGTTTAAGAATAACCAAGTTGTGCTCCGTGTTATTCGTTTTCTTATTCATATAACCACCCATGAGTTAATGCTATTTAAGGAGGCTTAGTCACATTTTGTTCTCACTTTGAACTAAAGTTATCCGTGGCTGATATTTTTGAAAGGGAATTTGGGGAAACCAACGGACAAATTAGAAATTTTTGTACACAAAACAGATATGCCACCGGTGCGGACGTTATTAACGAAGATCAAAGCAGGAGGAGGGCGCAATGTGAATACAAAAAGCACAATTATTATGTGGATCTCATCTTTAACTACAAAATATTCGGAGGAGCTAAAATTTACAATACCGTCGGTTGTTTTGGCTTATTTGCACAAAGAAGAATGGAAGGTCTGTTAATGCTATTTTCACACCTATGTTGTCAGAAACAGAACAATAATGGCGAGACATTAATGTGCATGTGAGTATATTTGCGATTGTAACCCACAGATAATTGAGCACATATGAGGATGGACAAGGTGACATACATCCGGATTGATGGCGTCTCATTTTCTCTTATCTGATGTGCCATGATAATTGCCTCCATATTTCACGTGATCTGAAGGTTCGCATTGATAATAGCGTAAATAGCAAGCATGGAGTAATAAATGGGGTGGCGGCAGTAACATTTGTTTAACGCTGAAAAGTCACAAAATGTATGATCAGTCGGTTAGGGGAACGGTGTACAAATCTCACTGCTTCTGTTTAAAGAACAGAATGATTCACTGGCCTATGCTGAACGGAAACAGATATGGAGAAAGAATGCGAACACCAATGGGTTGCCTACTAGTCTTCGGGATAAAAACAACCATATCTTCAACACAACTTCCTTCTTTCCTAAGGTTTACAGTAAATGACTGAACGGGAAATATTTGTGTTCAGACATTTCGGTTTATGACAGTAAGCACGTAAGCAATATTGGTCTAAAAGTTGGCTGTAGAATTCAGGTTTAGTTTTGTACAGTGTGAAATTCTTTTATCTTCTGGCTTGATGTATTGGTTAGAGACTCTATCAAATAATTATTTCATAGCACACGCTAACTGTGAAACTGTTGAAAGTAAGAACAGCTGAACACAGTTTAACACCACTTAAGCTTGACCGGAGCTCTCACAGATCGGACTAATTGTCCATCGCATATACTTTGAGATGGTTCATCTTTTGGGATGTTTTTATCGAAATATACGTTCGTTCTGTCCGGGATTTCAGTCTCTGTGCGCATTCTTATGCGGTAGATTTGTCACATACTGCCCAAATGAGTTTTCTTGAAGATGCAACTATCGAGTTCGCATGTTATACTATGTATGCTTGTGGCTATTGCACAAAAAAAGACGGTAATTAACTTGCTTAGTTCAGATTACCGAAGTCATATGTCAAATCGAGCTGGTTCATCAGTGTGATTGTTGAATGCTAGGGATTCAGGTACTTGACAGACATAAATCAAACATTATGTTCAAACGAATATGGCTAAGTGTTGAGATATGTCATTTCATTTTTGTGTTAGGTGAGATCACTCGTGAACAGGCCAGCATATCTCATGATAACGTAGACCGAACTTTATACGGCGGTCGTGAAGAGGAGGTGTTTCTGAAGGGTACAGAGAGGTGCGGAAATTGAATTGCATGACAGACTTCTTCATGCCATTTTTCCGGACCAAAAAAGTTATGGAATATTTTTGGCATCTTACAACTTCAAAAACAAAAGTTTGACAAAATAACTTTGAGTTGTCCACGGTTCATTTTGCAAAATTGTACCGATGCCAATCATTAACAAAATTGTACTAGATGCAGAACAGACATACACGGCACTAATTCTTTGTACGCGACAGCCAGAGACAGAATCTGTAGACACTCCGAACGGACATGCTCGAAACGCAGAAGCGATGGGTGGGTGGTAGGTAAACGAGAAGCAGGATTCGGCCTCTGCTATAGCTCTTGAAACTGAGGTGTTTGACGTGGTCAACAGATACATCAAAACTGACAGTTCCATCATTGTTGACGAGGTAAGAAAAAATACACGTACAAATGGTAAACTTACAAGCATTTTTCCTGTGTATTTGGGGATCCGATTAGTTTGTTCGCAGAATGATCAGAATGTCTGCTTCTGAATTAGCAACGGCGGTTGAAGAGTTTGCTGTGGACTGGAGGAACCTGATGGCCTCCACGCCACACAGGTTAACAATTCAAGCCAACTTTGTTCAGCATGATTCATTACTGAACAAGTCAACTGTACATAATGTGTGCAAGACCAGCAGTAACGCACTAATTAACGTGAGATTGCACAACATGGGACGGTTTGCGAGAGAATCCAGGGTTCAGACTGCACTTCGGTAGGGCAATACTAACCTGTTGAATTGGGCCCACATATAAATGAAATGCATTCTTCTTCAATTTCCGGGTGCATGGTCCTGTTTCGGGTATCAATAGCCCTTGAACCCATTCTGCCCACTGGACAAATAATTTGCACTAACATTCACACGCTCCTTTCATGTTGTGATATCCCGGTTTGCGCGGTTCATTTTACACATTTAATCCAAATACTTCCCCCCTAAGCAAACGTAATATACACTAATTCACCGGGAAGCCGTTAATTCAACCTTGAGTTGTACCGATATTCTGAGTCATCTTCTCGAGCTCTGTATGACAAAGTGACGCTTGTAATATATGTCTCATTGTCAGCCTTTACCAAACGTACACAAGCAAGCTCGTGGTTGACGCCAATCACTAAACACGCGTATCAGGTGGACCTTGATATCCAAATAATGGTTCTGTGTACGTTTAAATGTTCATGTAGTAAATCGTGATTTGGTTGTGCTGTTTATCTCAGATTCACTGAAGCCCGTAGATCAATACGGATATACAAGACATCTGTCAGAACCGTGCAGCTAATCAGTTGGCTCGACGCTTTTTGATAGCCTTGAAGTTTTATAAAACAGGTTGACATAAGTAGTAGGGTATATGATCGAATTTCACCAGGCACACATAACTGGTAAGTGCCATTAACCGAAACACTGGTCTTTTGTTTTCTATGCATTTCGACCGTTAGTGACATGCCCTTAAGAGTACCAAACGATCTAGCAGCTTGAGACAAGCAAAGCTGCGGCGAAATTTCAATCACTGCTGATAACCTACAAAATTGTAAATTGATTCCATTAAGTCCATTAAACAAACTTAATAATTAATTGACAATAGAGTGCTCGTGGGCGATGGATCAGTGACGAGCACTTGACACCCACGGAAATTTGGAACAAGTTTCTAGAGGTAAAGGCACTTGTGACAGTTCAAGTCGGAGACGTAGTTAACCTGGCAAGACGAAATATATATCAGGGCGGGGGCTGGATACGGTCAGAGCCCAGGGCGGATAGATTACGATTAACCCGGAAGCTCGAAAGAATCATCACTCAGAGAAAGGTGGTCAGTATGAAAGAAATTGCAGACGAAAATCCACCACAATTAACGTCAGCCAAGTGGAGACAACTAGAAAAAATTACAAATGGCATTTGACTGGGAACCAGGCAGCACCTTGCACTGGGATTTGGGGTATCGGAAATCCAGTGCACGATCGGTGTAAAAATGTGCGAATTGAAGAATCCCCCCTAATTGGACCACTTTTCACGAAGCAGCTGCTGGTTTACACTTGCTAAAACTGTCCGAAACAAGGATTTCTCGAAATGGACTTTGAAACACAAGCCAATAATTGTATGTTTTGCGACATTCGTTCGAACTGATTTTGCTGCACCTTACCAAGTACATACTGAAGAAATAAAAATAAAATATTACCATCTACGGAGAGTGCCTTGTCCAGACATGGAAAAATCCACTAGCATTAGGAAAGTAGTGCTGATTTAATAAACAGTTCCTTTTGTACACACAACGGTGGCTTCAGTGTCTCACACCAACTTCCTGGGCGAGGTGGAGTAGACATTTACTGTGGTGCCTGAAAATGGCTGAGAATGTCGACGGATTGCCAGTGTCGTGATCTGTCTCGAACATGGTGGGTGAAGCCGGTGACGTGTGTGGATGGCCTCCGGCTTAATCTGCAGCTTTTGATTCGGCTAAATGAACCAGAATCTGTGTTTATTGGAATTCTTTTCAAGAGCAACGATGTCTGCCTACTCTTGGATTTGATTAGTTACCGTTGGAAGACGGGTCTTCTACGCGTTAAGGTAGTTCTCAGTTTTGACACTACTAGAATACCGATGTTAGCCATCAAGGACCGCCTGCCTGTCACACTCGTCTATCACTGCATGTACCAATATTCGAGTGGGTGCACTTCCACTGCATATGAGTGGCGGAGAGGCAGCTGTAGGTCAGGATGGTTAAGCATTTGCCTAAGTGGGTTTGTAACCCGGCCAGACAACCCGTTGGAAGATTGGACAGTTTAGGCCATAGGTCATCCATCCATTCTCCCTAGGCTCCGGCCGTATATAGCCCCTGCGTCTCCGACTTGGTCATTTTCACACCTGCCTCTTCCTTGAGAAACGTGCTCCAAATTTCCGTGGGTGTCAAGTGTTCGTCACTGGTCCATCGCCCACGAGGACATTGAATGATCTGGAAGTTTATACTTCTGTTGTTTATGAAAGTAAGTGGTCCGCTCCATCGTGTGGTAAATTTGCCTGCATGGGGACAGGATACTTCTGGTGAAGCGTGTTCTTTTAATTTTGCCTAGTGGCTGCTATTGAACAAGCTCCGTTTTCGTGTATCTTGCCTGACGCCTACCTTTGTTTATCTCGACACCGCGTTGACGCAACTAGTTCGAGCATACGGTATTTCAGAGGTTGTCACTCTATCTCTGAACACAGATAATCAGTGAAATCCTGAACTTTCTAACGTATGTAAGGCCAAAAGTTGAACTCTGAGTTGTTGCACAACTCGTGGTGTGACATCCGAGAAATATGACTCTTCTGCCGAGTAACTGCCTTTACTGTTCAACCATTCTACCATTGCACGATCGGGCTGCTGTGCCAACCCGCTGATTTGTGGGAGGTTCGGGATTGTTCGTGTAAGCTGAATTTCCTGGTTCTTTAGTATCTTCCGGAATTGCCGTCCTCCTCCATGCAGTGAATCTGGTCTGTAATGACTTTCCGCCGTACTTCGCAGCGAACCAGGACGATGTTCAGGAAGGCGTGTGCAAGCGTTCTGTTCGTATAATCCGTCGGTGGCATGGCTTTACTCCACTATGGAAAATGGTCGATCACTACGTCTATTCGGCGAATTTCCCCTGGGAGTGAACCGAAAATATCAGTGCTTCATGTACAAAGCCTACTGTGTTAAAATCTTCCGTATTGGGGTTGTTGCTGCTGTTGTTTCTATGTTCTCTTGGCAAAAGAAGACATTTGAACGAAGTCGATCACATTTTCCTGCATCTCTGGCAAAAGTAGCCTTTGCTGAGGGAAATCAAACAGGCACTCCTGCCACATATGAGCACTTTTGTGTGGAAACCAAATAACGCGTTTAACACGATTTACTGGGATAAGTGGCAGTCCCTGTGGTCATAGCCTGTCCTGAAACTTTACACCAGCCAGCAGTTGGTCATTCTCCAAATGTAGCCTGTCTGGGATATGTGGCAGCCCGTTTTGCTCCGAAGACTATCTCTTTGGTTTCGCTCCTGTCAGCAAGTATTCACATATTTCGCGCGTCTAAGGATCTTGTTACTGATTGTCCAATATTTGTTTACCGGTAATTGGTAGTCGATTCACAAATGTAGCCTTGGTCAGCAGCTTATTTCCTTTTATTGATCGCGATAATGAGTCAGATATTTTGTTGTTTCTGTCACTGGCATATCCAGTAGAAAAAGTGAGCTCTTTAGTTTGAAGTAAAACCTTCGTCAGTCCTCCGCGTAGATCTTTTGCCGTCTTCAGCCGCATAACAATTAATCTACCTTAGTAGGAAAGATGGCCGCTTTCAGGTATGTCCACCGCTTCTCTGGCACTCAGAAGGTGGCTAAGCATTCCTTCTCTGTAATGTAATACCTTCTCCTTGGTTCTTTAATTTCTCGACTAGTGTACTCAATAGTCCCTGTTGAATGTGAAAGAACGGCCCGAATTTCGATACCACTGAAATCAACTGACGCAGTGAATGATTTTTGTAATTGAAGATCGTAAATTGTCGTGAGCTAGCAACAGCTTCCCGGTTGAGTTAGTTGAGTGCCACGTTCAAGCTTCCAGTTCAAAGAAACCTCCTCCTAGCTCAACAGATAAAAGGTTGAATATATTTTTCGAGATTGCCCGGTATAAATTTTGAATCGTAATTCATCGTTCTAAGGAAGGATCTCAGTTGTTGCCTTGACTTTTGTATGGGAAAATTCTAGATTGTTACCGTCTTCTTTGACATTGGTTGGATCATCCCGTTTGTACCCATTGGTATTTGTGTCCCACGAAGATAATTATACTGAGACCGATTCGACGGTCTTTCCTGCTCCGTTATAGCACTGCTCGTAACCTTCGCGCATATTCCCGTAATGCGTTGAAGAATAAACAGTGCTACCTCCATGCAGTAGACTTCTGATGAGGGCTAGAGCCTTGCAAATACTCAACGGTACCTTAAGGTATCTGCATTGTTCTCATTTTACCCAAAAGACGGTTCTTTGCTCCGTACTTTTCTGGTGGTGGTAGTCAGTAATCAAAACGCAAGTTGACAAGGGACCTTATCTTAACTTCGTCTGATCGTATAAAACCTTCTGTTCTTAAAGGCATCAGGAACGTACTTTTACACTCACTGGATTTAGTCTTAGAAGTTGACATAAAGTCTATATGTCCCTTACTCTTTTCGTATATCGGTTCTCGCTCAAGATTTCTTGACATCATTTTAAGATGTCCCGAACAAACTAACTTTTTCACCCTCTGCAACTGGCGGGACCGCCTTCTCTCGCCCTAAAGAAGGCAACCTTTACCCCATATTTTCAGCATACCCAATTACACATAATCCGCGCTACCCTGTTCACCGTTGAAACCCCGCTAACCCCCCAGGGCATCTCAAAATGGCATCGAGACATCTTAAACTGGGAAGAGTATAATCAGTACTAGCACGAATGCAAACGGTCCGCTTGTTTGTTGAAAGGCGCCTTTCTTCTATCTCGGACAGAAATTAGGTTATTCCATTGACAGTTGGAATACTCGCCTCCCCGATTAGGTAAAAGTCACAGACTATATGAATGATAATATTCTAATGTCCTTGGTGAAATTAATTATGTTCTTCATGCTCTGCATCGTTCATAGAATGGAATAAATTGTTACACTGTGTTTGAATGACATACAAAATGACAAAGTTATCAACTTGATAATGCCACACATGACGAATACAGACAATTTACAGTACAGTGTTTTGTAAACGTTTTAAACAAAATGTGTTGTTTCTTAGCCAGATGTAAAGTTAAATTTCCCCCCAAATTTATTGCCAAGGACCAACATTTTTTTGATGTCAAGTGTATTTATTTCGTAGATTGACCAGTTTGTCATACTGGAATACCTTTCTGTGTTCTACCAGGAGAGAATTTTCTTTTAGTTACATTTTGGAATGAAACTCATTTGCAATAAGAGAATTCGCCCTGAGATGTCACAGAAAATTTGAAAAGAGGTGATGCAGTTGGTTCTACTTTCAGCAGTTTGCTTTGTCCTGTCAGTCATGCGTAGATGTCGGTTTCACATAATATCAAATAGACATTAGGTTGAAACGATGAAATTTCACGTGACCACGAAGGTCACACAAACTCTTGTCTGCCAGTTATCTAATGATGTAAAAAAAAGCTGACTACTAGCCAACGAAGCCGACGGCAAGGAAAATTTATAAAGTCACATAAATTAGTAGTATACTGCCTTCAAAATTTTTCAGAAATTGACGACAAGTGAATGTTGAATCCGGACTATTGTTTCCAATTAATGTGCAATAAATTTGTTTGCCACAGTGAACGACAAAAATCCATTGACAGCTCGTCATAATCATTATTTGATAGAACAATATCGACCTTTGTGATTTTAAAGTGGGCAGTTTTAGCTCAATATAAACTGCACGAATCTAAAAGTTTTCCTGTTTTAACTGCGTTGCTCAAACTACTGAAATAAATCGATTATTTTGTCTGTAATACTTCAAAATGAATTCGCTGCCTACATTTGCCATGCCTTTTAACCACTGGGTAGGAAGCAGCTTTCTCTTATCACATCAATAGCACCCATCCGTTGAGGCACGCGATAACCTATTATCAAACTGGGCTGCGAAATGCGAGGTTCTTGCAAACCTGAGACAGCCTGCTTGTCGGTCAGTCGTTCTGACCTAGAGGTTATGGCCGATCAGTTGGAATGTTGTGAGGTTATGCATCGTTTTAACAAACCCTGTGTACACTTGGAAAAACATGACTAATCCAGCAGTGACTTAATTTAAATCGATCATCATTCTTCTCTGAACATGCTCAAGTTTTGGCTTAGACGCTTTTTATGACAACCTAACCATGCCTTAGTTGTGGCTAGTGGTGCACTGGCCAGTTTATGTGAATGAGTGTGAATTCTGGAGCGCAATATCCCAGTCATACTTAGAGCGTTACCAACTGGTGATGTTTCTATGGAAGACTGAGTGAGTAATGCGTTTTTCAGCATTTGTTATGCGTACGCAAAATCGGCTTTCTTTGCGCGGAGTTTATTCACAGAAGATTCGTCGTCTATGACCGGCATCTGTCAAATTGTGGCCGACTGTCTTGAAACCATCGTACTGAGAATGACCTGCTTCACTTGTATGTTTTTGAGGCAGATGTAGTGTGTCGAACAAGAAGCACTCTAATGCCGTTTTACAGGTTTCGTTGACCTGGATGGATCTTGAGATCGTACGTAAATCGCTCGCCACGTCGTTTTCTTCGATTTTTTACTTTGCTGTATTGAAAAACACTGTTTTTTCTTTCGGGATAGCTTGGGCTTGCTATCCAAAAGCTTGATTAACCGAGGCATTTGCGGCTTTCTGGCCAACATCAACATGTTTCCAGCAACAACGCTGCGCGTAGCAAAATACTACAGTTGATTGTGTGAATGCTTTGAATACCAAAATTCACGGAATATTTTCCTTGGTTATTTTGCTGGCTAGATTATTTTCTCAGATTATACCCAACTCAAATTCTGGATTGCATTTTTCAGTATACTTTTTAACTGTAAGGTCAGCTCAATATAGTCCAGTGAACTCTGGAATATATGAAAGTACTAAACGTTTCTACATTAAAACTGTTATCAGCTGCCCGCCGACCTGTGTAGAAAAACTTCATCCGTTTCTTTAAGTTAGGGGGTTAACGAAAGTTATGCCAAACAAGCTAAGGAAAGCACGACCATCAGTAAACAGTCATATTGTTATGAGGAAATTGTAAACGCTGATCAAGGATAGATGGACCGCGTGATTATCTAGCGTCGACTTGCGGTTATTTTTCTGGCAGCAACAGAAACACCTATTCAGACTTTTGATTGAGCGTGAGTTAACTCAGTCTGACAGCCAATGAATCCGTTACAGGCTTCCATCAGGGAAAAACGTCAAGCTAAAAAGCGCGCTTCTCTACAAACTTTGTCTACTATTTTAGTCTGTTCAAAACCCACCCAGTTTTACACTTTGAGAGTGAAGTACCTTCAAAACAGGCGCATTATTGCAGCTTGTTTCATTTGATGGAAATCAAAATTGACATTTCTCGGAAATCCAACGTCAGATGTAAATTAACTCTGATAGTTTGAAAACCCGACGCATTTTGGTTTGCATGGTTTGTATTGGACCATTCGAAAACTTGGATCAAATCACACTCGCATTAATGCAAGCGTAACGTATTACTTAATGTAAAAATATTGGCTAAAGCGGAAAAACACGTCATATTGTTGTGTTTAGAGACAGTGCTTCAAAGGCATGTTTTTAATGTCAATTCTGTGTCTGGTTACCCACACTCACCTTCGATCGCCAAGTTGGCTATGTAATTTGGTAGACACTTGTATGGTATGTCTGAGTGCGGCTTAGTTGAATACAATACAATGAACTCTGTAAAAGTCCAACCTGCAGATCAACTTGCGCTGAATGAGACATATCATTGTGGTTCCAAATATTTGCGCTATGTTGTCGTTGGCTTTTCAAGGCAGATATCTTTCCGCTCTCGGTTGTCCATAACATTTGTCACAGAACTTAAAATTATCCGTTGGATACGGCTTTTAACTTTGCTTGTAAGCTAGCTTTCATTTTACAGTTGACCAGATTTGGGAAAACGACAGAGGTGGCGGTTTCTCACAACAGCTGGATGGACACGGACGTAAGTAAGACGCTTAGCTTGGTTGTTTCTTTAGTTGCAATATCACTCCTACATGACCTGAGGACGGCCGTTCAGTCCTAGTGTGCGTAGGTGATTTGACGGATTTGCAGAAAAATGTTGGTTTTTGTTGTCCATACTGATAATGGTTGACAATAAAAGACGAGCTGAAATTTATTCGTGACACCTTGGTCTCCAACGGTTATCCACTGGGTTTCATTGCCTTTCACAGTAAGCCGAAATTAATAAACCTACAGGAAACGTCTGTCCCGAAGAAACCGGTGTACATGCAGTTACCGTACAAAGGAGATAGTAATATGTCGTTTCTAACGCGACGACTGATGCAGGCCATCCAAAGGACGTATAATGCAGCTACACTGCGCTTACTCAGTCGCACCAAATCGCTCACCCTTCCTCACATCAAGACGCGGACTTCAGAGCTGTCCACTTCACACTGTATCTACCAGTTCACCTGCAGCTGCGGTGACGTTTACATTGGCAGAACTGATCGATCCCTGCGCCTTAGAATGAAGGAACACGTGCCCAAGTATATCGAGGACTTGATGTGTGGTGTGACCCGACGCGACCCTACCAAACAACGCAAGCCGGCTTCTTCGATCGCCAGACACCTGCTAGAGACCGGTCATGTGGTCGACCCGACAAACGCTTTCCGCGTGTTGATGCGTCATCACAAGCCTGTCATTCTTAAATCACTCGAAGCGCTGCTAGTCACGCGTAGCAAGCCGGTCCTCTGTGTGCAAAAGCTATTGACCTTGAACCTCCGTCTGCCATGGTTTTGACCAATGACAGACCAGTGTATACATTGACTTGATGCATGAACTTAAATCGCCTAAACATTTTTTATTTTCACCGCTGTTATGTGTTAGCAACTGACGAGAACATACGAAATGGTATTACCATCTTGCAAAACCGGTCTTCTGATTTCACTGTTTAAATAACAGACGAGTTTTAAGAAAAGTGACCTGGTCATGAGCATGCACCTAATCAACTGCGAAGTGACAGTCGTCGGAATTCATCAAAACTAATTGCGAAGGATAATTTTCGGTAAACCATTTTCAATCGAAAGGACACGCAGGTTACTTATTGCGCCCCATGGGCAGATACTCCTTCAGTCTACTGTCAAAAAAGTGTGTGACTTACGGGAACATTACAACGCACACACACCGTGCATATCTAGGTGTACGGCCGCTTTCTTCAGAAATTTTTAATAACATAAATTCTGAAAATAAAGCTTTCAGTAAACAGAACTGTTCCAGATAAAATTTCACCTTAGGCTGGTAAAACTACGTAATATTTCAAGTAAAATTAGGGGGAATTATTGAGCAAACATAGTACGATGGCAAGGCAGTTGAGTAATACAAAAACGAGTTCATTGTGGCTGGGCTCACAAACCAGGGAGGTGTCAGAAAACCAGTGTTAATTTGGGTGGGTGGGAGGGACGGGATAAAATTGTCGTCTGAGTTGGGTGAACATGTTTTGCCATGGTAATCCTAAGGCGCGAATGAACTGTTTTTGAGCATACAAATGCGAGTGGCGTAACTGGATTTCGACAGCCTCGACTACAGACAGGAAGCGCCACTTGATCTTCCGTGACGCGTGTCTGTGTATCGGCTACAGTCAACCAGGTGACACGATGTTCCTTGTTGTTCCGGAGCAAAGCCATGTTATTCAATGTTCACTAATGGTTTCTTATAAAAGCCTAGTAGTGTGACAAACATAGGCCAAAAGTTTATTCCTTCCCTCCAAATCACTCCAACTAACTCCAGCTTTATGAAACCTACCTCGTTTGTGAGCATAACTACACCGAAGTCGTGTTTTTGTTCCACTCAATGATTTTTTCCTCCGACTATTCATGATCAATAAATTCCCTTACTGTTACCTAACACAATTGTGCTAGTCGAAGATGAGAGTTTGTTAAAACCAGTACTGTTTGCTGAAAAATGGGGTTCCTAAAACAAGTACTCGCAATCGAACAGTTTAAATTCTAATCTTACACGAAGAAGTGGTTGAAAGAGTCTATTTATTAGTATATATAAACTTCGTACAGCTACCTATTCGGGGAAGAATCTACCGTGCTGGAGATAGTATGAAAGGCCGCCATTTTGTGCAGCTTTTACTCGTCTGCAAACATGACTGTTATCACGGTCATCTCAAACCTGGAAGCAGAGTAGGGCTGGCAACAGATCTGATAAATTTGATTTGCCAAATCTTCTTTCAAACTTACGTTATGCTTACTTCTTTCAAATGTAGAATTCAGGAAGGGTAGTGCGTCTGGCACACCATCTATCACTCAACGAACACATCCACTTAGCCATTTGTGAAATTTTGAAACGATTCAAGGACCTTCAACTTTTAAACTTATGAAACCATCTCAGGTTGAAACAGGGAGCTTTTTATGTTATGCTTGAACTAAATAACGACAAACATTTTCAACGGATCTGAATAGTGCTAGTTTGCTCTTATTTGTGAATCGACTCACTATAACACTTTTAAAAGTGGCATACAGGCAAGTATTCTACAGTGGTGTAATTTGGCTATTTTTCGTTTGTGCCTCGAAGCTAGAACAGAATGTAAATTGAGACTGAAACGAAAACTAGTTCACTAGTTGAAAAACCTTTTAAGGTTGGCTAAAAGCACTGAATAGAATCTGTCTGACTCCTAACCGACGGTCAACAGGAAGGGTTCTATATCACCATTCAACGGTTTCTTGGGTATATGTTTTCTCATTCTATGGAACGCAAGGCTTTAAACTTTTAGAAACTTTAAAATAAATAATTTTACTGAGACGGAAAGAATTTCGAAGTATTTATGTAGCTTAATTTTCTAATTGATATATAAACAGTATCTGTGTTCGGCCAGCATTCCGTCGAAGTTGATGATTATTAATATCCAATGGATCGGGAGCAGTATACATTTTGAATGCAATTTCAAAACTGTTCATGGGCGCAGTTTTGTAGCAGATCGAGATGTACAGATTTTGATACTACAGTTTAGAATGAGTCAGTCAATTGGGTCAGGTGCAGAAATACACCGTGTATGTTAAAAAACGTAACTTAACACAGTTGTCATACACGATCCCCAGCTACCATCTTTGCTCCTACTCCAGTTTAAGTGTCTTTAAATATATCCCTTATAAAAGAATTATTTATAATGGAAATTTCCTGGAAATATTGAATCAGTACATGCCGTGCGACCGAAAACACCCTGTCCCCATCATCCGTGAATAGAATATATGGTTTAAACACGCATTATAACGGAAGACTGCATTAGTTTGAAAACAAACCGAAAGTAGCCCTTCAACTGATGGTTCACTGTATGTGTGCACAAATTTGCCAGCACGGCCGTGTCCTCATTGATGTTGTACACAAATTCGACTAAACAGTATATCACGATTTAGTACGGCTGTACGGAGTTCCTTGTATGGACTTTGTCCTATCAGTATATGCCAGAAAAACAGGGTTTACAAGGTTAAAACTGCCCACCCAACACTTACTTTCAAATAGATTTCGTCAGAAAGTAAAGGTTTTTCTGTTTTTTTCGGCATACGCAGATAATCCAGATTTACTACATAGCATTTGATACCAAAGTGAGCGATATAAAATGCAAGGCAATGAAATTAGTTGTCACAAATAAACAATTTTTGATAATGAGATCATTCTCGGGTAATATAGATGCAAATGTCCCTACCGGTAGTTGTAACACCTGGTCAACACTGTTTTCCTCAATAATAACCCATTACTCTACATCTCCAGCATGCTCACAACTCCACCTGCTCCTTGCAGTAGAACGGTTGTCTGACTGATAAGTACTGGTTATCCCGGTTCACTCAGCTAAATTATATCATGTACCTTTGTTAGCAACCTTGTCTTTCCGGTGTAAGTTTTATCTCTAGTCCATGACTGAATTCACTAAGGATTCGACCATTTTACCCGAAGTTGAAAGCAAACTTGATGAACGGTGACATCTGTGTGGTAGGGTTTATTCTAATTGATTTAGTAAGTACAACAAGATCCAGTAAACTTTCCTAGTCCATTCGTACGATGTGTCCGAACGGCAAGCCTTGAAGGGAGCGTCTGGTTTGGTGTTACATTTAATTGATACTGTGAAAAATTAAGCTATTGTCACAAGTTCTGGTTCAATGTGAGTTTCCTTGCGCAAGCTTTGTACATTTGTGTTGATATACTCGGTAATCCGTGGCTCGATTCCGCACATACAGTATGCATGGTCGCTCATTATCAAAACATCCACTACAGATTAATAAACGTAAACCTGAGAATCTGGGGGCAAATTTACGTTTGAATTTTACTACCAGAGTTGTTGAAAGTAAGGGAATTTGACAACGAGTAATGGTAATACTTGTCACCTTATGCGTGAAATGTCGTGTTTATCTGGTAAACTTCGAGCAAACATCCTGTAGTGTTACTATCGAATATTAGAGTTAACAGACGGGAAGTAAGTGGCTAGATATTGTTGTTGGTTAATCTGAATGCTTCTGGTTAAGTGAAAAATGATACGCTCCAATAGTATTTGCAAAAATTTCGCGGAAGCCATGTGGTGGGATCTCGATTGATTTACAGTTTTATAAAGTACGTCGTGTATAGTGTTGTAAATGATTAAAGTGTCCAGGTGTTTAGGTATTTGCTACTAGTGAGAACCCAGCATAATAATAGATTTTGACGAATTTCATCATAGTGAGTCTAGATGTGCCTTCATTCAATTACCTGTAAGCAGTGCTATAAACTTATCCAAGTTTTTAACGAAATTTCGTAAAAAGGTTCACAATCCGAACAAATTGGTTGCTCACAGAACCTGAGTGTTGGAAACTGTAAAAAACTATAATTTGACCTTGGAATTGTACACCAAAAATTTGAATGGAATGTTTTAAATTGTCTGGACAAAGCTTGCTAAGCATCATGCTTCAGACATTTCTCTTCACTGCGAAACGTCAACGCTCGTTATATTGAGAGAGCGTACGGAACAATGTTGGGGACCACCACACCTAACATTAGCGCGTTGCAAGAATTTTCAACGTAACTATGTCTTAGCACAGACTACGATGATTTTACAGCTGAGCTGTGACCAAACCAGCTTGGGCTGTTAGTATAATTATTTTATACTCATTTGCCAATAATCTAAACCATCTATTTGTATTAAAGTAATGCTTGAGGACCCGAAAACTCAAACTATTAAAAACGGAAAATAACTGAGCACAAGCGGATTCTTATGTGTTCATTGGCGTTTTATTCCATAGTTACTCACACGGCTTGTAAATACTTTGAGGTATAGCACGTGCGGAAGCAATCAGAATTGAAACCTCTTGTCGAAACCTATAAGTATGCTGACACAACCCAATTAGTTAAATTTTCTTAAGGCATATTGCAACTCTTTTGGACCAACCCACACTGAACTGACGTGGCATTGTATGTGTGTGACGTGTTGTTTTTGATTCCACTACCAAATGCAGCACGAATCGTAAATTTGACAAATTGTTGACAAATACGAACGCACGTTTTGTTTACGATTGCTATGACAAGTTCATGTGTGGGGAAAATGCAAAAGTACGGAAATACAAAAAGCTATTTTCATTGTAACTTGCAGATTTATCAAACGTTTATCTTAGACTTCGGCTAACTCACTTGAAATGGTCAAGCAGCTCGATCTTAGCAGCAAGTTTGTAGACCTACGAGACAAACGGAGAAACAATTTGCTGCCCTTAACTTCCTTCACTGGCTTTTGGATTTGGTAATAGAGATGAAGATGAACATCATTATGACGGCCTTCAGCGAAGACGGCATAGGCTGAACCGGTTTACGAAGAACAATTCGGAAAGGTTTTTACATCATTGACAGAAGTGATGGAAGTTGAACGTTAACTAACTGAGCAACAATGATGACACATTGTTTTGAAGTAACTAACTTACTTGCAATTCATGTGTGCACTGTTTCTCAGGATCAGTGCAGTTACCTGAGCAAACAGTATGAACATAGGCATATGAAGGAAGTTAAATTTGTTTGAGGAGATTAGAAAAAATAAGACAATACACTCAATAAAAGCCTAATATCCAGAGTTCGAGGAAACATGTGACCGGTTCCTGGTACTTCTCACATATAGGAAACGAGCAGATGATGGACATTCACTAAATTTCAGCGTCCGCTAGAATGAGATGACAACCGATATGCGACCTGCTTTCTCCAGAATGTGTGTCTCATTACTCGTATTTTCCTGTTTTGGATTCGTGAAGTACCTGAGATAACTGTTAGTTTAGTTAACCAACCTAAGCTTGTGATGATATAGTCGACGATATAGCAGGTGGTGACAAGCTGTCCGTTCCATAACGGACAGCTTGTCACCAAAATTCACAGAAACCATTATTGATTTCAGCTGATGTTTGAGCAAAATTTACTCGTCCGCTACAATATCACTAGTTCTTAGTGAAATTTGGTTTTTAAAACAGTCGTAACAACCAAATCAACTTCACTTATTACAACCACATTGTAGCGATTTACAAATGTATCTTTTTGGTCAATGTCAAGATTTTCATACTTGAAAATGACTGTTTTCGTACTAATCGAAACGAAGTAGCTCATACAATGTAAGAAACGTTGTAGACATGCTTCAGAACAATTTTTCTCTGGTGCGTGTCCGTCTGGCGTGTTAACATCTTCAAGCATTTGTACTTGTGTGTGTTAGAAACATATGCAAAGAGTTCAAACGAATTAATAGATGACCCACTGTTTTTCAAAAAAGTGATTCAGGAATTTAACTTATTTCATTTTTCATAAATCTAAACAGAATTGACTGTTCCCGTCACTAATCGAAACAGACGAAATCTGTCTATCATAACATCTCTTAAAATATTGCGTTACGAGAGTTATTTTATTAAATGTCCATTATCTAGTCACTGAGGATTTTTCGGTATTACTTGCCCACACATGCCGTTTTCTGAGGCGGGAAAAATTCAAACCATTCTTTTTCTTCGCGTTATTGAACAAATTAGTGGACAGTTTAAAGATTTGAAAATTTAAAAAAACTGTATTCACCTTTAACTCTCGTTTGACCTCGTCAGAAGTGCATTTTCTGGCCAGGCCCCGCAATAAAAACCTCCGATGCTTTCTGGAGGTAGCCACGTTGGTCTCGGATGAAATCATCGGGTTCTGTGCACAGACTGGTGTATCCGAGCTAGCAATGAAAAACACATTTTCTGCATCTTGATGAAACTGACTGATCTGTCTGATCGTACACTGAAGCACGGCGCGTTCAGGCGTTCCCATGAACAAGTCAGCCGTGAGAGGCCCAAAGAGTGATCCCATTGAGACACTATTTATCTGTCAACACAGCACACCGTTAAATAACAGTTATGTGTCGAATGTGCATCAGAGCAGAAGCTCTTTCAATTTCAGTATTGGTAACCCGATATCGAATCGGGCCTCAGACACGTAGTCACAGAAAAAACTGACGGTTTCTTATAGCGGTAAGTTTTTGAATAATGAAACCACGTTCAATGAGAACGGTTTCTATTACTTCACGTTAACATTCTGTAGGCGCTTGACAACTTCAACTGTATCACGTAGACTGGGGGGATAATCGTTTTTCGGACGGGTTCAAGAAGTCTCACAAGTTATTTCACTGATGGGTGGTAAGGCAAATTCACCATATCAAGTATTATATCAGGTTTACAGACTTTTGATATTCCGAAGAGAAAGGGTTTAGTAAATTTATGTGACCGTAGTTTTTCAAAAGTCGCGGCGGTTAATCCATTCTTCGTTTTTTAATGAATTATGAAATTCATTGTTTAGCATACTCAGATTTGTCCATTTCTCTGGCCTTTTCACGAAACTCGCTCTTATCGTCAAGACCATCACTCAGTTCCAAAACGTAATCGTTTTTATTCATGAAGACGATTCCAGAACTTTGATCCGGTCTACTGCTGAAACTTCCTCAATGAAGCCGTGTACTGTTTACTCGAAGTCACTCCCTGTCCCGACGTACGCTAACGATATAGCTGGTAACAGCTAACAAATGTGGTTTTAAATAGCTCAACGTCATCTAACGAACATCGGATTAAATCTTGCGTCAGACCAAAAACTTCTCACATTGCAACTCGAATTCCAAACGTTCTTTCTTACACTTTGAATACCTCAATTGTGATTTAACCAAGTATTAAATTGGAAGATTTGTTTACATATTTTTAGGACAGACTTGTAAGTTCTGCCTGAGGTCTGGAAGTAGAGAGGCTGCGCGTTAGTGATGCTGGTTCCTTCTGAGTCCGTTCAACAACCACCTGTTACACGAAAATATTGAACAGTTCACGCTCTTGATCTGTGGGAATTCCTATTGCTGATTGTCACTGGATCGCATTTCGCTCGAATTCGACAATTTAGTTGCGATAAGTGTGAACCTGTTCCAGATTCTAGTGAACCAGGCTGTTTGCTTCGATGTTATGTCGCCGAAAACGGTTTATTCAGTCTCTGCACCTACCATAGCCACCAATCCATCGGATCGATGGCCATCCCGCGTGGTCAACCCAGTGGACGAGCATGACGTAATAGATTAGTCAAGCGATCACTAAGGGTTTGAACAGTGACCTAGTTTCTCTGTAATAAGTCCGATGGGAACCTCGATCTAACTTCATTAACTTTCTATATAATTGTACCGGCCTGAAGATAAATTATCGGAAACATTTGTTCTCCTATATATCTTTACTCTCATCATCATAACAATGACAAACAGTTCGAATATGTTTTTAGCTGGTTTTGCGCGAATATCAACCGTGACCAAATAAATTAAGTTCGCAACTGGCCATGCTGTGAGTGGAGGGAAGTTCTTACTGAATATCTTATTAAACTCAAATCGATGTTTAAGGAAATTATTGCCCAGTTTCTTGTTCTCAAGCAGTAAGGAATCGCCCACAAGTGGTTACTCTGAAGGGCACAGGAGTTCTTCGAAGTGAAATGTTCCTCGCTCTAAGTATAATATTTTGGGGAGTGAGTAAACGATATCTGTTCTTCCAGGAAAACTTTATATTAATCCCTTGACGGACTGGATGGCCAACATTTTGAGGTGTAATTCGTTCATTGTGTAGGCCACAAGCCTGTGCCTTTGTTTTCATTTAAGGACTTATTACGGGGCCCACCGTTAGGGAAAAGTCTTCGAGGTGAATATATCAACATCCCCTTTCGAATGCACCGAGAACCCTTTGTGTATGCTTATCCCAGTTGATAAGTTTACAAGCAGGCCCAAGACATCGGTTACTGTGTTTTTTTTAAAATCCAAACACCCTTAGCTTGTGACTGTGCAAACAATTATTTGCACTAGCATACCAGTGGCTGCACATCATTTTGAATTAAGTGGCACTGAACGATAACGATACCATTTATTTGCCGAAGGCAAGCCCGTTTTTAAAACACTCACACTTTGCAGACTATATATAACTCTTCAACCGTATGTCACTTCGATGTTTGACAGACCCGAAGATTTGACAACTGGTAGCACATCACTGACAACTAGAACGAATAGTGAGGGGGCCTGGATAAGCCCGCAGAGAACACCGCTATTCGCCGGTAACCATTTCGGAGAAATGTCATTTAGGTTCGCGATGAATTGGCTTTCAGTTTATTGAGCCCTGACTTACAAGGGTTCTAGTTTTGAGCGCGTACTCGATGGACTTTTCTAGTAACATAAATTGAACGACTCTTCTGAGAACTCTAGGCGGTATCATCAGTAGCCATTATCGAAAAGTTGGAGTGAGTTGGGAAATTTCAAACAAACGACTTTCTTTGGCAAAAAACACTGGCGATGGGTTAGCCATAGCACTTGAGCAATCGCTGTTTGCAGAATGGTGTCTACAAACTACTTTCACGCATCGGTTGTTAATGAATGATCGAAGGAAGCCTTCTGAGGTTCAGTTAACTCATGTTCAAACGTTCTAAGTATCCCGGGTTATCAATGTATCACCGGATCTCTTACACGGAACAGCATGGTTAATTTGGTTCTCCTATGTGTCGTTTGGGACTGGAAACTTCCAGATTATTGATTTTCCATCGTCTCGCTGAGCAGTATGCGTGAGCAGTGTATAAGTCTATCGTTTTCACAATAGTTGATTAGACTACACGTCTTGATTTGTTGATCGATCAAATGTTCGAAGTGAATAGAAAGCTTTTCTACCTCTTACTTGTTAAATCAAAATAAGATACTTTTGATTCCCTGTTGTCCAAGGGGTATATCTTGTTCTAGGTTTCATTTTTTCTTACAGCAGTAGTGGCGCGTCACCGGATGCATTTTTCTCAAACAAAACCGTTATGCTTCATTTGATACCAGTTCCAAGGGGTGCCATCCAGACGAATCGAAGGCTTGTCACTGCTATTCATGCCCACCGATCGTGTGCGGCACCTTGATGGCAAGTGTCTTGTGAATGCATCAGAGAATACGTGAGCAATGATTTGTCAGTTATAACTTTGTCCTTTGCCCAAAAATCCTGGGCAATTAAACCTGTTTGAACTGCGTTTGGATTACACAAACATTTGCTTTATGATGATTAATTGAACTCATTTTTCTGACGTAGCATCTTGTTTTGAATTTGCTACTGTATCTTGTGATTTCTTTATCACTATGACCAAACGGCTATTGGAATTTTCATGTAGAAAGTCCTGACTCGTTTGTTAACTGAATAAAGCCAAGGCATGCAATTTATCGGCTCCGGCATTGTCTGCAATGAATCTCGACAGAATTTAACGGTCCTGATCAGTGTTCTGAAACTTTCCAAACGGTGATAATGACCAAATATTTGAATATAATTTTTGAAATCAAGTTTCCGTGTTTGGAACCGTTGAGTGTCAGCATGCGAAATCAATCCAAAAATGTCATTAGTTACCGTGATTTATTGGGCGATGTTTCCGCTGTGATGTGTGCATTTTTCCACCGTAAAAATGGAATTGTAGGTCACGTGAATTAGTCTTCAAACTGATTCAGAATGAGCTTATCACGCCTGTGAGATTTTACTAAGAATTTATGCAAGGACTTCAACCGCCTCTTACTACCAAACTTCTTTTAGTTCAAGAACGGTCATACGGAAGCTGAACACTCCACTCTGACTTGTCTCGTCCGTATCCCGTGTCTGCTTTTGCTACCCATTGTAAATGGGGCCGTTGTAGTACCATTAGGCCACAGAAGATCAATTTTTTGAGAGTTATGTGGCAATAATGTGAAATATGCTCAAATTAACAATTTACCTCACCGTTTAAAACAAGCTGACTTCAGGACCTTTGTAAAACTAAATGAAACAGTTGACCCGAATCTCATTTTTGTGCTATGTTTCGAGGTTGCTTTCCACTGTTGAGGTGAAAACCGTATACACATTTTGGTCTATAAAACTAGTTGCCTTCGTTTTTGCTTTTGGACAATCTGGTTGTTTCCTGTGCATTGCTGCAACTACTTTTCTGATTGATGACAGCAGATTTCATTTGGATGTACCTTGGTAACTGGAAACGTCTTTTTGGTAATTTCCCCCAGTAGACGAACAGTTTGAAGAAGTGATGTTCTCAGGGAATATAGTTGTTTACTCTTAAGGAATGCGATTTGTATCAGATAAGACAAATACAGGATGTCAGAAACTGCCGTTAATTCATTTTCCGCAGTAGTTGTATTCATACGTCTGAGGGTTCCAATGTACACTAACTGTTCATAATGATGAACAATTCATGGTGTTTAAGTAGATTGTCTCCAAGCGGATGCAGTTGATTAGATGTGGTTGCATACAAACTGGGTTACCGCTCCTATAGCGCTTAGGTTGTTGCGTGACTAACGGTTTCTTCGAATCAGCAATTCAAGTAAGCCAGCAAACTGAATACGCCAAACAGGAGTGTTTAAAATCCGGAAGTTAACGTGACCGGCGACATACCTCGAGGGCAATATTTTGAACAAGTAACGGTCTGTAATAGTACAGTCTTCTTTGTCGTACGCTTACCAGAAGACAAGTATCAGTGATCCATTCCCAGGTGCTTTGCATGCTAACACCGATCGAAACGCGACGATCAGAGTTTGGTTTAGGATAACCATTATGTTACGGTATTTTTTCGGAACTTTTCCTGTCCAGTTGAACAGGTTGAGGTCTTAGAACCTCTTTTATTGCCTGGGTAAATTTAATTACCTCAAGTACAAAATGTCTCGTTTGGTTTGATCTTCTCTGTTGACCGGACCTCCTGATGATTGTCTTCTGGGGAGGGCTATACAGCACTCAGAATGAAGACTTGTAGGAGCTATGGGGTTTTCCTTTATATGCACCATATGAGTACTGTTAGCTTGGTATAGAAAAAAACGGCTGACCACGCGATACGGCGAAAACCTGTGCTTCTTCAATAAAATCGGCTAGTTTGTCGATTAGAATGGCAAACCCAACAAGAATTGCTGCACGTATTAACACACTGCTGCTGTTGTACTGAAACAAATGTCCCACACCACACTGTGCCCTCACTCCGAGATTAAGGATGGACAAACATGTTAAATATTCTCGTGTAGGTTGTCATCATGAATTGTAAAGAACAAGAGTCTTTGTCACATTGAAAGTGGGCTGGAATTCGTTGCATAAAATATGTTAGGCAGTGTTTTTACGTACCTATTAACTATAGACAGTATAACTTGAAAAATATGAGTGATAATGCGGTCAGTCAAATGTAATACTTAAGCCTCCACAGATGAATCTCGGTGAAAAGTGAACACACAACATTAGATGTCGGATGAAGGTATGCACCGGAATGTCAGTCAACCAGTCGATGAAATTTTTGCTAAATAATTCTGATGTGCAGTGCAAAATGGACGTGAATTTCTCTGAACGACACAGCGGTTAGCTCTGTGAGAATTGAACGACAGATTACGACATAGGAAGATAAGAGGTTGGCTGGGTGTAGACTTAAACTCTGAAAGCAGCTGAGATGATTACCGATGTGGTTTAGACGTCTCAATATTTGACTCTCGTTATATGATGAAGTATCAACCGTGTCGATAATTTTGATGTTTTCGCACAGAAACCCTACAAAAGATGATGGAATCTTGACTACAGGTAAGGTCTCTTCATCATCTTCAGTGGTTTACCAATCATGCAGTCCGTTGAAAACAGGGTAGGAGTTGACATCGTCCAGAATGTAGCCCTTGGTCAATCGGCAAAATCAGCACACAATCATAATTCTCGTTGATCAGCGCATAAAATATGTAGACTGATAGTGATGGAAGTAAGACCGTTGACTAGATCGTTCAGTGATCGTCAAAACCGACAAAGCTAGATTTACGAATCTACAATATCAACCCAATAAGAACGCAGATTTCATGGTTTTGAGCCGTATATAATTCATGAACGCCTTTGTGTTACCCGGTTTATTATTGAGGTGGACCATGTAATAAGCGGTAACAGGTCTGGCGAATTCTGGTGCCGAAATGTATGGTTTGTTTAAGGATCTGCTTGTAACATAGCAGCCTTTTACTTACGTGTCCAGTACATAAGGGAGATCACAGCTCAACAAAGATAGATGAATTGACAATTAGACATATTTGTCAATCTTACAAAGCTGCATTTTGATTGAACCCTATGTACGGATGTATTTGGGATGATCTCACTCGTGAGTAATCAGAGTCTCTAACTAGTTTATGCCCAGTGGAATAGTCTGCTATAAGGTTCGATATATAATGAAGAAATACCTGCCCAATGTGTTTTCAGGAAGTAGTGAGTCGGTCATCTAAAAAGATTGGTTCGTCAGACACTGTATTTCAGAAGTGTGACTTATTTAGAACGGTGAGTTCGTCATTTCTTCGTTAACGATGCACGGCGATTCATCAGTTAGGTTCCGTGATGTCAAAAGTGTAAGTGAAATTGCCCCGATTGTAGGGCACCTTGAATTTGAAATAAACCAAATGGAACGGACTTGCATGACGATGAATGCACAATGTTGCATCGCCGAAATATACCTCCAGACAAATTCTACATTCTGACTGCTTAACAACAACAGTGGCAAACATTATCAATGTGCAATTTACTAAATTAGCTTGAATGTTATTTTCAGCGCTGCTTCTGGCAGCCGAGTGTGAGTCAAGGTAGATCCTGCACGGAAGGCAACCATGTTCCATATGGGATAGTGTGCAACTAGTCGCATATGAGTTTCTGCCCTTGCTAAAAATTTGCACACAACTTTCCTGAGCCGAACAAAGGCAGCAATAATAATGCGGAACCTTTCAAGTCAACATGCAAAGAATCGTCTCAAACGAACTGCCATATGAGCCACAGAACTGTCAGAAAGTTGTACAACCATGAACTACTGCTCGTAATTTCTTAGTAGCTTGTGCACTGTTAGCTTGTGACAATTGCGGGTGTCCACCACCACCAAACAGCTTACGAAAAGTAAGTGAGGTTTCAGTTTACACATAGAGGGTGTATTTTGTGTCTGGTTAATCAGTTAAACATACGCTTGTTTATTGATGTATAGACGAGAGTTTGTTGAGTTTGAATTGAACATAACTCACAAATGGTGAAGTATTTATATCTTGCGAACTTCCGCCCCAATCTCTTTAGATAAGGTGCAACTGGCCCAAGCTTCGCCTATGTCAAATGTCGTCAATCGTGCACATCTTTGGCACAACCCGGATTAGAACATCGATCCAGGGGAATTGTGTTCATCTTTGCACTACTGACCTCGCAATGGATAGGACTGAACACTCAACCACTTCTGCTAGTGAATAATGAACGTGTATATTTAGCCTCCGTTGAGAACAAATCGAGTACTTCTAACTACCAACATTTCTATCTCAGGGTGGTTTGGAAAATTTTCCGTGATTTTTCCGGCTACACAAGCTCATTCTTTGTAAACTATTTTGTTTGTGCTGTTTTCTGTTTGATAGCTCGATAGTGAAAAACTTGTCTTGACGATCTTTTTGCATACTATATTTGCGTACTAACAGAAATATTGAACAGTAACTATCTTAGTTTCTAAAGTGACAAAACAACTGACCTTATTCACTTCGTGGGTGAGTAGATCTTCAGACAAAGGAAATGAGAATTTTGTAGGCTGTTCGGTATTGAGAACAAGGTTGGTGAAATGTAGTTAGAAGTTATGATGAATTGAATAAAGCATAGAATATTCCCATGGAACACCACTGAAGCTATAAAATGTTATGCGTATGTTAGGGTTAATTTATAAACCAGGGAGAAAATTAGGCATGGTCAACCCAATGATAGGTCAACAAATACACCTTTGGTAGGCACAACTTGGTGGTTAATGGGCGAATCAATGGGAAACCTCTTAGCACATGTGTCGTTGACATTGTAGTGACCAGAAATGATATAATCACCAAAGCGGCAGAAAAACAGAAGAAGCGATATTTAATCAAGACGGAAGCCAGCAAAAAGTTTGATGAATGTAATCCGAAAATACTGACGCCAACGTGGCAATACAGCCAATACCAAACTCTTTTAGAGTCGGCAGGCTGTGCCACCTCGTGGTGTGGACTGGAGAGTCTCGGTGCAAACCTTGACTCGCTAAACTCACATAAACTTCGGATAGAGTCACACGCTCTTCCTGGTTCCAAAGTACTGATTGCTTTCGATCAGTAAAATAGAAATGCCGTCAGTACCTCTGCGTTGGCGTCTACCAGTACGTAGAACAGTCGAGCAGAGTACATGCTTTCAGACACTGGCCAGATATATAAATCGAACGCTGATTTTTCAAAGCATGCATGTATGCGTTAACGCGAGGGGTGGTGCGGGGGTGGAGCGAAACAGGAAGTGACTGCTTAACCTCTCAAAACCTTTGGCTGCGCCGCCTGTGAGAACAGCTTTCCGACCACAATTGGTCACGGTCAATGAGGGGGGCATGCACATCGCCTCCAAAGCAACCGTGAGAAGTTTGTGCGAGAAAGTCGTCGGATCAAACTGGTTCCAGCAAGAATCGGTTTCTCTCACCAAACTGATTGATGCACTGGCTCCGTCCTGCTCTACTCGATGCAAACTTCATCACCGGCCTCCTTCACAATTCCAATGCCGTTTTTGGAAATCATCGGGAAGCGTCTATGTGCTGTGAACAGACAGAAACATACGGTCTCCAATACCAACCCAAGCCCCGCTTCACAAAAAAACGTGTCTTTGAATAGAGTCCCAAGCTGCTGAAAACTCTGAGCGAGTTTTCTGCTTGACTCAAACACTAGTAACCTAACTGAAGTCCAGTAGGAGGCTGTCTTACTCAGTAATAATTTGCTAGAAAGTTCCAGCGGTCTTCAAGTAGGCACTTTCACACTGGTGTAGGTAAAATTAATGCCAAACATGCGCACCTCACAAGCTTTTCCATACAGTCGACGACTAGTCACTTGGCAACAAGCCCCTGACACTGCGGGAGCCCACACGAACAGTAAGAATATATGGAAGGCTAACGACGCAGAGGTTGAAACATCGCACCATCGGCGAAGGGAAGATGATGCCTCTGTAGTGTTTTCTAGAACCTGGAAAACTGCCTACACGACGATCAGTGGCCTCCCAGATAATTCCAACGAGTACTGGTCCGAGGTATTATCAGTTCGTTTGCTCGTTGATGAACGGCCGTCACACACGATTCTGTCTCTGAACTGATCCTTGGTCGTCCAAATCACTGAAGAGTGATTTTCCCGTACCCTGAAAAACATGGACGAAACCGCATCACGTTTGGTCAACCTGTTGTCCAAACCTTTGGAGTGTATGAGCTTTGATACGTTGGTGGTATATTTTAATCTCTTTTTGTCAACGGAAGGCTGTTCAATCCAACTGTGACATTTCCTCACCAAGCTTGTCCAAAATTCAGTAATCATCCCCCTCCCAATGAACTCCAACTTAACGCCATATCTTCAACATAAGTAAGTTTCTCTCACAAGATAGTGGCTGTCCGCTGGAATCTGAGTTTGCAGTTGTCCTCTGATCACTTCGAACTTCTGCACCGTGATGACTGCCTCGAAGCAACTTTACCACTCCATACGCTGCTCTGGGACCATGACTTCCGATCTGTAATTGGCCTTTGTTGACGTGTTCTTGACATTCGATTCCGTCGTCCCAAACAGTTGGTCATGCTCCACCTCGAACACGACATATTGCTGACTCTTGTAGAAACGCTTTAGTCATGCTCGAAGGCTATGTTCTTTGGTCCCAATGTGATATTCGTCAGAGTGACTCGTTGTCACCGCTGCTACTCATCATGGCATTAGGTGAGGTGTTGACAGTATCTCGACCGGAGTTTGGTCACTAGTTCAACGATACACTGATCAAGGTTTTCACGTACACCAACGATCGGATCTTTCTGGCGAAGGATCCTATGCGTCCCTCCGATAAGCTTGGGGCCGTTGCTAGTTTTCTGGGACCATTTGGATCGAAGATAAACGTGAAAGACTGAATCATTGGTCACCTGTGATGATCATAAGCACAACAAAACTACTCTAGCTGGCCAGTCTATTCAGTTCAGTAGGATAGTATGCACTCACCAAGCTCCCCTGACACAGTGAGCTACCTAGGTATCCCGTTCGCCTGGAAAAGTAAAGTATTCACCAACCACCGACTGCCGCTTAGTACCAGAAAACCACTACAAGAAAACTCCTGCTTCTAGTACAGCATCTGATCATAAAAATGAATCGTTTGCTAGTTTTCAGCCGAGTCCATCTAAGTTGTCAATGCTCATTGGCGACGTTCGTGGATCGTAGCGTGAACTGATCGGGTAGTCAGTCTCCTGGATCATTTGGTGGATTTCCATAAAGCACAATTGGTTGGGCTGATAATTAGATCCAAATGTGGAATTTCTGCCGACAAAACATTTGCCCCACTGGGCATCCTCTTCATGTTGTCCATTCGAATCCAGCCGAAGTCCAGACTATTCGGAATTGGGTCCCTTCTGAATGATTGAGTCTACCGAACCACTTCTCAGTGATAAAATGTCAGAATTATTTACGAAATATGAAGTGCCCAAACGATTTTTCCAATATTCCTATAAACATCCACAGAACTGTCGGTTGGTCAAGTGGACAGGAAGTCCACTAAATATTCCGCTCTGAGGTTTTCTACAATACCAAATGTTAAACGACAAACTTGACCTGTTAGTTTTATAGTTGGTTCGTTTAACCGATTGAACCTTGTAAACTTTGAACCATTTTAAATTTTGACATTTCTAGAACTGTGCTATCGTTTTCGATGGATTTATCACCAAGTTAACGCTTAGTATGTAATGCCTTCGGAAGACACCTCAAACTATATTATACCCTCCAAACTGTCGGTAGAATTTTGAGAAGATAAATTGAGAATACCACCGACATCATTTCTAATGGAGGTCAGGGCAAACTGATTTTAGAATGTTGTCACCCTTAGCATTTCAAAATAAGTCCATTTTGGCGCCACCCTACGCAAGTTTGGGTACCAGTTGTATCGCTGTCTGTGATGTGGAGCATCACCCAGTAGACTCTCGTTTAAGTCAGTGTGAGTCAGGAATAGACCAGGAGTTTTTACGTTTTCCTCCATCCAGATAACCTCAAAGAAATGAACAAGATCAATATGGTTTATATATGTCGACTGAATGCAGACATGAACCGGAAAACTGAGTTACTGAATAAATCCTGTCTTTAGTTGGTTAAGAAAGTACTGTGGTAGCTACAGTGAGCGTGGTTAATCTAAACACATGGATTTAAATTGCTTGTTACCTTAATCTGGGCACAAAATCAATCGGCTGCCTACTTTTCATTTCGGCTGTTTCATTACAGGTGATGACTGTTTGGACTGTAAACTTTTGTATGACTACATCCATTGAAACATACAAACAGAACCTCAGATTATGTTGGTTTAATTTTCTATTATTCAGTTACTGACCTTCCTCATGCGGGAATGTTGGTCATTTCTTGTATATCATTTAGCTTATCTGAATTGATCGATGAGCGTACGTGGTACATTAAACATGACTTCTCAAAACTTCTCATGCGTTAACTTGTATAACAGGCTCAATGATACCACCGTATTACACCAGATGGGCTATAAGAATTATCGACGATGATGGCTGATCAAACGCTTATGATTAATTCGGGAGGACGGTTGCAACTTAGGCAATAAAAACATACAAACTTAATGTGATTAACGACAGTCGAAGCGTTCTGAATTAGTCACAACTTCCGTTATCTAGTTCTGTCTACAGATTGCAGTTGTGCAAGAACCCAGCAAAACCATATTGTAGGGAGTTACGTTGTGATTGAGCTTGAGGTATATTCAGAAGTTCTAAATATGTTTGTTGACAGTTGTTGACACTTGTTCGTGAGACCATCTGACGGCAACTAGATGAGCCATTACCAACGGAAGTTTTCTTGTGGCGCATACTGTGATCAAAACTGGAAACCACTAGACCTGAATATCAAAAAACTGTTGAACAGCCTGAAATATCCATCACGTAATTTATAGGTGTGGCTGTGGTTTGCCTCTGGAAATCGTGTCGGTGATGATGTTAGTAGCTGAGAGAATTTAGCACATCACAAAAATGTTTGCTTGATTTATGCGACTAGTGTGCGTGTGGACAGGACAAGTTTGGGTCTCACAGAGAGAACTAGTGTTCGTCAAGAAGGAATTTCCATGTATTGCAGACGGGTTTCACCCTATTTGTAGTTAACTTACAGCAGGTGAATGACGGACTGATTCTGTTGGTCTGCTTTGCGAATCAGTTGGTACTCAAATCCCAAGACTGCAGATAACTTCAGAAGGTTTAATAGGGTTACAAGTGTAATTGGATACACTAACATTCGCTTACTCCCAGACACCCAAACGACCGTTCATATGAATTTCTCTCACGTTGTATGCGGTCGGTTATTGGTTTTTATTGCATTATGCCTTTCTTAGTAAAGACCGGTGAGTAATTAAAAAGGTTCATTCAGTGCGCCTGCACTGACAGATGTGAAAGTGTGACTCGCTTCACATTGCATTTCGAAAGTTTGACATACACTGCACTTAACAGTGATCAACCAACACTAATCATGAGCCTATTAGCAGAATATTTTCAAAAATGTTCATATACCGCACAGATATATTTGCTTTTGAGAAGAGATACAATTCTAAGCTAACATTTGTTGACGAGTGACCAAAGTACAAACAAATAAACTGAATTCAAAGTTTACGTTTAATCAATAGTAGACAGATAATTTCAGATGAAAAGAAAACAACGTTTCCCATGACGAGCGTAAGAGAAGGCTAAAACTCAGTGATAATTTTAAATGTGTTGAAAAGCGGCTTCAAACAAACATCCATTTGTGGCCGAATGAAACACAGACTACTAAGTATTTCTATAAATTGCTTTTAGTTTGGGTATACATAATTGATCCCTCTGTTATCAGATAGAATAATTTCGATCGGTCACTGAAATAGTTGTTGACGAGTCTTTCAAGGGACTGTAGTTGAACTCCGCTGTGCCTAAGTGATTTATCCGATCGAACCATTATGGGGGCACTCTCAGTGCTCCGTCACATATTTGCAGAGTTAGTTGTGGGACCACACAGAAATAAAAAGTTCGTGTAGTGATAACTATCAGGAGACATTCCAGCCTGCCAACACTGTTTGACACGCAAGTGTGATTGGCAGTTTGGTCTTTCCTTAACCGAGAGTGTCATTCAGTAGATGTTTGTCTCTGATCGTATTACCACAATATTACGTTTCGAAATCGCTTGACCCGTCACTTAGAAACTAGCATTTCTGTCGTACTGACAATTGTGAAATGTAGTTGACGATGTTAACTGATATAATCCATTTCGTTTCTAGCGGTTGATTTCGCGTTACCCGTTTCTATAAGGTGTCAAAGTTCAATCTTCACAAGTAAACTTCTCTTCGTTAATTGCTCGACAAATATTCTGGGTGGTGATGTTGACATACAGCATTCTGATCATGAGAACTAACAGAATAATGAGCTAATCATCAATCAGATTTTTCCAGCCAACAGGATAAATCCAAGACAGTTTGATAATAAACAACTTGGAGAATCCGTAGTTTGATGAGTAAAAAAGCATTGAACGTCCGGAGGCCGAAAAAATGGTAACAACATTTTCAAGTAGACCATCACTAATATTTGATCGCAGCGTTCGCATTCAGACAGAATTTCCAGCCAGCCGTGCAGGTTTAATGAGTTCTGTGATCTCGACCTGTCTCGGAAGTCCTAATCGCGGGGGTATCGATTGGAGTTAACAGGCAGTAACTGTGTCTCCTCTCGAGACGATTGGGCAACCTGATCATTGCTCACAAGCGAGAGTGGTTGAGCTTTCAGATTTGATAATTCGGTCCTGTCTATTTTGAGGTCAATGGCGCGCTCAGTGGTGAACACGGTTGCCTCATGATTAGAATGGCCGGTGTTCGAATTCTGGCGGTGGGAAAGATATGCACTACTGACGAGCTCTAATGAGAGCGAAACTCGAGTCTAGTGCTTCTGTTCGAAAGAGGCCGGCTGGAAAGTCCATCTGAATGCGAAGACTGCAATCAAATGTGAGTGATGGTCAACTTGAAAATAAACCAAATCCCCGACTACTCATCAGTAACAACGTTCTAAGGCCTGTATATGTGTTGTCAACACAGAAAACAACGTTGCGTTAGCGACAACGGTTGCAAAGACATCTGTCTAGCAGAAATTATTTGCATTGGTCGTTATGTTGTGCCACTAACAAGCCTTGAACTGGACAACTTCGTTGCTAAACATTTTTCGCTGATATATACGATTTTACTGCGGCGAACTCGAAACTCAATGTTCCCTGGCCACAGCCATCCAAAGATGGAAGTGTTCATGCGCTCCTTGAGGGTTTCGAGTACAGAAAAACCGTAGTAAGACAACTGCCTGTGCAAACTATGATGAGAGCAAAATTGATGATAGGCACAGTTCAAAGAGACCTCACTGAGCCGCAATGGTCCGTTATTAGGGAGACCTTGTTGACTGCGATGGACAGTTCAATCGACAAACTGGTAGCGATGTGGGAATTCAAGATGTTTCGACGTGGACAATTAGTGAAACTATCCGTTTTTGCTGCTCGTTAAAAGGGGGGTGTTGGACAGATGACTTCCTGGATAAGATCGCCGTTTTAGTCGGCACTTGGTGTTAGGGTAATTTTTCTAAGGTCTCCCGATGGCTGTTGACGGCTAAGTCCGTATTACACATCTCCCCTTAAGGAAGACATTGATTAGTTTACAAAAGTGACACGAGAGTTGGGGTTAATAAACTTGGCCCTGCAGGATGCGAGCAAAAACACGGATAGTAAGATACCCAAGAAAGTGCGGAGACAGTGAGAAAACCGCCAGTGGGATCTGCACCCAGAAAAAGAGAAGAACTAAGACAAGAGGGAGAAAACAACCTTTATACCTTTGCCGTTCGAAGGTGACGTAGCAGCCGGTCTGATAACGCACCAACTAACTGATGGGACTGGCCGTACCTATTATGCTGCAGGTCCCGTCGTAACGTTCCACTCAAAACGGACGATACCACTTAATCTGAAAAATGATATGCCCAACAGTGAAGCTCCTTTATAGATCTATTCATTTGACTGTTTTTGTGGTTTAGCATATATTGGTCGCAACACTAGGCGTTTATCGGAAAGAATTCGTGAACCCTGTCATGTATGGCTTCATTCCGGAATAACAAAGAACATTAACTCATTCGTTCTGTTCCATCTAGTTGTCTGTGACTGACAAAAAGACGCTGATAGAGCGTTTCTCACCGTCTACCGTGCCCCGGCCGCTGCTTCACGAAAGATCAAGAGGCGCATCCTGTCTATAGTCGAGGCGTCCGATTACGTTAACCGGGTTTATGTGTTCGAAAACAGTTCGATCACACCTTGGGGTTACCGTGGCCAAATACGTACACTCAGCTCACGAGACAATTTGATCCCGTCCCCCCAACTCCCCCCAATTAACACTGACTTCCTAAAACCTCGTGACCATAACCACAACTAAGTCGTGTGTATGATTTGCCCAAACGTTTTACCCTCGTACCATTTTTGATCGATAAATTTTCTCATAGTTATTTGATTTGATATATAATTGTATCTGCCTAAGATAAGGATTCATCGAAAACAGTTCTGTTCAATGAAAACAAAATTGTTTCACATGATTTTCAATTATTTGAATTAATTTTATTAGCCATCATTGATAATTAGAATTTTCTGTTATCAGAAAGTCGTTCACTTGTTAGTTGGAAAAAGTTTCCTTCCTAATTGTTCCCACCACATTCTTTATGACTGCTGTGAAAACAACAAGCCGAATATATTACAGCTGACTATCAATATAATTCTGTTTCGTCAACAGCGAGTTTGGTTCTCCAAAATGAACAATACATTCTGTGGATAGTTCTGAATGTATTTTAGTCTGTGATCTTACACGTAAACGAAGGTTGTTCAGGTTAACGTAACTAAAATTCACCGCACTAGCCTTATCTGATGAAATATGCCAAGAGGGATTGGAGCAAAAACACTATTACCTTCAATAACCATAGTAGTAATTGGTTCAGTTTATTCATATGTATCTTCGATGCTGAAAATACAATATAATTGTCGTACACTTTCATGTGAATACAAGAGTTACTCGGCAATTTTTCACTGGGGGTGGCCAACCATGGCAAGAATCGATTGAATGTTTATATCGCGTTTTCAGCTAAACGAAGTCCGTACACAAGTATTGTGCGAATTGATCAAGGTTTCTGTTTATTCTTTGGCATGATTGTTATCGCGTCTTTCCTTTGAAGTCCGAAAAATGTGCACGTGGTCTTTTGTGACTGCCAAGATGTTTTTTTCTGTCATGTGTCAGGCGCAAACCTCTTTTCATCACTGGTGTAAGTACACATCATGAGTGTGTTCACTCTTATCAGTGACTACCTCACCAAACCATTTGCTAGTTAGAGGAAACACTAGACGTCAGTTCAATAAGAACCGTGCTGACGTGGCATTCATTCGGACATCCCAACCCGGCTTCTTCCAGTTTTGTTTCCTATTGACCCCGTCGTACGCATACTCTTACAAGTTACCAGATTTGAACCTCGCTGTAAATTCTCAGTAGAAAATTATGCTGATCAGTCAGTTACCGACCATGCGTCAAGCACTATAGGATTATAACACCTATAAACCCAGCCACATTCGTTTGGGACTAGTGCCCACCTTGATGGATCATTTGAAGAGTAAACACAGTAACTAACCGGTTAATTTCTGTCGCGAACACCAAGAAAATGACATCCCATTAATGTTTTCGGCAATACAACGAACATCATGAAATCCTTGCATAGTAAATCTTAAAAACACATGTGAACTTCAAATCCAGTTTAGGGTTACACTGACATCCATAGATCGATTGGTTCTGTTCTGTGTAATGGATAGGAATTTGGAAACCTCTTGTATGAAAGCAATGTCCTCATTTTGAATATTACATGGTCGGCGTATGTAAATTATATTATGTTGTTACCCAAACTAACTCTCTGGAGTGGGGGTAAGAGATCATTGTTGAAGTAGATGAACACTCGCTGGCAGAGATCTAACTAAAGACATTTGTCAAGGTGTTGATTGCAATTGGACAAATGAACAAGAATTTCAAAAGTGACGCTCTCTTTTACCCAGATCAGAGGTCAGGTGGTGCACTGACAGTGAACTAATTCTGATAAGCGCCTAAGAGTTCAATCAATATATGCCGGCTCAAAATGTCAATCGATTGTATATTACGGTTGACAGACTTTTCAAGATGGGCAGTTATGCTAGGCAGAATTGCGAATTAATAGATAACAGTTTGTTTCCTGAGTGTTTAGTTTTCATAGAGTATTTCTGTTGCTTCAAGATTCCGTGTAAGTATCCGTATTCGGCAATGAGTCCCGTTAATCAGAAACTCAATTTCAACCACCAGGCATGTGCTAGTTAGATCACCCCATTTATCAAGATATAGTCTCTTCATTTTGTTCGTAAGTTTCCTAATCTTTCTGTAACGTTTACTGTATAGCAATAAACAACTTTGATAAACTTGAAACCTACCAGTGCTGTCTATTTTGTTCCTCTTCGGAATTAATTTTAGGTAGACTTGTGAAAATCTGTCTGAACTAATGAGGCTTTCTTCAGAACAGAGAATATTTAAGTAAACTTGTCAACAGCTAGTAAGTTAATTGCATTAGACTGTGACAATATGAGCAACTGAGCTCATTAAATTTTGTAAAAACGGGAAATTTTTTCAACCGTGGTCTGTTTATCATGCGTGGAACGTTGAATTACATATCGAAAAATGTGAAAATACTCGTGTTATCTAAAACTCCCAGCAACTAAAAAAGTGTTGCACTAAGTTTTAGTGTTCTCATTCTAGATAATCTGAATTCGGAACAGTCATTTGTGCAGACTTCTTCGCTGCTCGGGAATACTCAAACGGACCGCCCCACGAAAAGCGTACAAATTCAGGACAAGGTAAAGTGATGTAACACTGCCTTGCATAAAATATCATCCAGGACACCATTAACAATATTTTTGGTAAACGTATAAAGCCATCTCATTTTTCAACCATGTTGGTTCTCGAAATCACATTACTTGTCCCTTATGGAGTCGTTCTAATTCCATACAGTTTAGTCGTACTTTTAACCCCCCCCTTCTACTCTAAAAGTGGCATTCGCCAAAACCGCGTTTTAATTGATGGTTCTCACCTCGAAACAAGTTGACTGCTCGGAATAAAGCGGACATTACGGAGAACATATTGCTGCTCCACATATTTTATCCTGTCCACTGCAGACGATTTGTTTTGTTCACGAAGTTTGTGATATTCACGTTGAAAGGCACAATCCATTTGGTAACTTTATCATGACTGATTTTAAGAATAATGCATATAGGATCAGTTGTTCGTTATTACACATTCCTGCATATATTCCGTGAAATACATCTCCCCTTGTAATTGATATATTAGTGGGCTGGTATGGGACGTTACAATAGGGCAAATCAGGTTTGAACGATTTTTAATTTCAGTGAGACAAAGACTCGAAATAATTTGCATAAGTACAGGGTCATGGTGCGCCCGAACAAATTTGCAATCAAATTAACTGAAAAGACGTACAGTTCGAACTATGTTACGTAGTTTGTTTTACCTGTGTTTGTGAATCAGAGTGTAATGAAGCTGGTAAACAAAAGACGATTAGTTTATAAACTTTGTTCATAATTCTGACTTACTTGTAGAGGAAACTGTGTTCAAGCAACACGAAAGATACCAAAACGTGGTCCGGTGTATTCATTATCGAGACAACAAAACTAAGAAGAATGTGCGTAGGTAGCTCGAATGTTTATTTGGATAAGATCAATAGCAACAACCACTCACTTGTCTGTACGCACAATTGTCCCTTTTCACTGAGTTGAACTTTTGATAGATTTACTCTCCCTGATTGAGGTCAGTTTTCTGTGTATGTGGGTTAGTAGTGAGTAGAAAACACTCTATGACCGAGAACTACAGGGCCCGTACGGACGGCTTTTATTTACCGAAAAAGTGATTACGACTGATTCTTGGGTTGATTCATTGGAACCTTTTGTGCGATCAGAAATGGTTCCGGCAGGTATATCTGATGATTACTCGTGGTGGGATGTTACACTATTGCACAAGTGGGTCTGACCAAATGTATGTGCTACCGTTTATTCCGGTTGAACAGGTGTCTACTCGTTCGACCTATATACGCATCCCTGCAACAACAGAAAGTGAGAGAATACACAAGAATTGACTGGTTGCGAACTGATAACCTGTCCTGAGGGATAATCTTGAGTAAACGGTATCAATTTTTCAAAATTTACACTCTTCACGCTCAATTTCAATTACTACTGATTATTACTATAATGTTTCGAAGTGTTGTGCCTTTCAGCCGTCTTTTGCAATGTTGAAAAAAATACTACCAAATTTCCCCCTTGAATGTGCAGGCAACGGAAAGTGCTTCGGATATGAACTCTTTAAGTTCACGGGGTATTACCGAAGTGCATTTGAAATGAATTAAAGCGTGCTTCAAACGCCGCTCTGTTGAAAAGTAAACAAAATCTGTGACAGCAAATTTGAGATAGAAAACCAGAAGACAGTGACATGCTAATCTTCGGTACTACACAAATGTGTCAGTCCGTTAGTGGCATACAAAATCATAACTATGCAAAGGGCTTACACTCCGGTGTTTTGGATGGATACGTTGCACCTTAGAATTTCAGCTCCGTTCTGTCCAACGTATAAACTTTCTGCTCGGTAATCACTATAACCAACTGCATCATGTATGTTGCTCATCTAACCAATTGTCTGGGCGGTTAATGTAGTGGCATGTGTAAGTCTGGGAGCTTGGCACTTGACAATTCTAATGGTATGGGATCTCGTTGCCTATTTTGCGTGTCTTCATTTTCTTCGGACGTGTTCAGATGTTGAGTTGAACTTAGTGGTTTGTCTTGTGAGCTGCTCTTGTAGAGTCTCTAGAGTTGTCCTAACTAACTGAACAGAGTGTGATGATGGAATGGATAGTTTGCATTAAAATGCAAACATATTTAGAGGACATACATTTCTAAAAACATTCACTATGAACATCTGTGTCATAATTGTGTTCGTCAAAATGTTCGTTTTCTTTATCGTCTCTGTATATGGCTGCATCCCCTTCCGTTTATTGTGATACCTTGATGTTTGTCAGTCGGACTTGTTTACCATTTCTGTCAATTCGTGACTTCAAAATCAGTGTACCGCTTACTGTCTTATTCCAGTTTGCGTCCCCGATATTCGTAAATCTGATATACAGATGCCCAAAAGAGTGAAGGTTGTAGTTGATGATCATACGTTCACACAAAACTTGATCGACCAGTTCAGAGAACAGTAGAGTCAGGCTACTAATATTCCCTGAAAACGCAGCAACAAATCGTAGCCGAGAAGGATGTGCATAATGGGCGACGATGACGAATAGCCGGTCGGACTTCTAGTGTACAGATTTTTACCGCCTTAGGATTAAAGACAGTTGAACTTGTTCGACAGTTTGCTCATATTAGTCCGCGTCGCAGGTAGGGCTAAACAAAACTGGCCCACTTATTCCAGCATCACTACAATGAATGTACTTCTACTCTTCATGTGTCAACAGAAACACATTAGTTCGTCCAGTGCTGGCAGTGTACTGGATTTAGTTTTTCTCGCCAGTGAACCTTAGTTTAATAAATGTATTATTCAACTTATGAGAAAACCCCTTCTATCCGATGGTCACGTAGATCGACAGTGTTACATGTTTTCTCATGTTTCAGCCATGGAGTGTTGTTTAACGTACGTCGCAAACTTTTGTGAGCATCCAGCTCAGAATCACTGAGGGGTGAGATGGATAATGTTAGAAGCGTTCAACATTTGGTTGATTTTTATAACAGCAGTCGTCCTGTCCCTGAGCTGGCATACACCACGTAGTTAGGCGTTTTCTGCTGTATCCATTGGGGATTAACAGTGCACCCTTTTCCGCGGTGATTAATTCACCTCGTAGTGTGAAAAGGGAGAGATTTACGGTCATCGGCTGAGTCTTGAACAGATGTCACGCATTGTTCAGACCACCATCGAAATCATCGATTAGTCACATTGTTGACTAGTGGATGTTTATCAGTTCATTATTACGTTTGCCGTCTGCATGCCTACCTGATTCTTTAGGTGGATTCCCATTAATTTTAGATGAATGTATTACTTTGTTGCGGCCACTGTTAATATTTTGTTTCATAAAGGCAACTCAAAACAAGCGCTTAGCATGTTGATATTTTATCAAGATTATTTCGTAATTTGTTGGAGCACATCGTTAGAAATTCAGTGGACGAGGGTGCAATGGAAGGGTTGTTGTTCTCCGAAAATATATGTGCACAATTATGGTAGACGTTTAAATGGGGGGCGCAGCTAGCTTGTTAACATATAGGTAGTTAAAGAAAATATCTCAATGCTACACGCATGCTAAACATTACTGATTTCTCCTGGTAAATCTTAATCATCAAGTTGATAGATTTGTACCTTAAAAACATCTCCTATAGGTGGGTGGACAAATAGAAAGGCGGATAAACATTGGACTAGAATATTTGCAGTTTTTGATGTTTGACTAGTGGAAAATGAAGGCGAACGAATGTCATGCTTACACTATGGAGGATGAAACTGCGGATTCACCATTTTTGACATGAAACAGTCAGCTCATTAGCTAACCGGTCGAACACAAGTGAGTTTATTCTATCCCCATAGTTTTGATAAGTGTGTGCCGATTTCACAGTAAATACTTGTATTATGTTGCAAACACCCTTATTTTTCCTACGCTGCGTTTGATGAAGCGCTTACTTTACTCAAAAATTAGGTTCAGCGAATAAGACCCTTCATTATTTTAGCAAACAAAAGAACTGGTTTTCTTGAATTTCAACGCTTCTGAGTAATACAGGGCAGTGTCCACAATGTTGGACTTCGGGGTTGAGCATTCCAAAAGCAAGGCATGCTACATTTATACATGTTCTGTGACGATAGTACTGGGCGTGTCAGTTATGTCAAGATCACTTCAAAATGAAGCTGAATGTATAAAATCTTTACTGCTGAGGTCGAGTGATGACAACCCGAGTAGAAAGATAGTGTTGTTGTTAAGAGAACCAGATAGTGACACCTTTATTCTCGCAGTGTTCTGCGGCAACCATTTGCTTAACATGATGGTCAGCACTGATTGATCAACTTTTCTTGTTAATTAGCATAGGAGAACGTCCCTTCTTTCTAGAACATGAACCAAAGCAGAGTGGAGCTTACAAGCTCAACTACTGCTCAGCTATGTGTAATTCCGGGGCCCCACTAAACAATGGAAGCCCAGCTGTTCAGAATAAACGTGTGCTCTGAAACATCCGCAAGGTTGCAGGGTTGTGAACCGTGTATGTGATCTATAAGAACTGAGTACAGCTTTTATCAGGGCCCTAAATTCGCGGTACATAACACACATGCTTCCTTTGGTCATATAAACGGAATCACATGTGCAACCTAATAAACCACTGCCTAGTCTCGTTCACAGTGAAAGAGACAGTGGAAACTTTGCAATTGTAGTTGCTCAAATTGATGTCCTACTCAAGTTGGCAAATACAACTAATTCAAAGCCCGATGTTTCTAATCTCACAGCGTACCACTTAAGCAAATCGCCATGCTGACACAAATAAGCCGTTCGTATTGCACTTACCTAATACCAACCCGATTATACTAATATCAAATAAAGTTATGGCGAACAGTCGATATCAACCAACTGTGTTTTTGTATGCAAAACTCGTCTGGCTCAATCGTCGTTAACCGATTGGCTTCAAACGGTTGACTTCCTCTTATTTAAACAGTCCGTGTTCATAACTGATCAGTAATACAAAACGAGCTGACAGTATTCTATATACCTTTTTGGTGAGTCGGCAAAATGGGACAAACATGTTCCGCGACATCAGACTTGATACCGATATAATCATAGTCAGCAATCACCCGATTCATATGGAAAAAAATCAGCCGGCTCCGAAAACAGGGAGCCGAAAAGGAACGATTGAAGGGCGGTTTAAGTCAGACAACAAAAACACCACCAGGTAACGTCAGCCAAACGGACAAAACCGAGCAGCAGTGCACAGCGCATCCAACTGAAAACGTCGCTATGTTGTGTACTCGAATTCTGGTTCGTAAGCACGTATGCGTGAGTGATGTCACATCGTTTGAACTGGGCAATGAAGATCTCGCTTTGTTGAACCTGTCAAACATTTTGTAGTTAGTCCCTCCAGCGTTAGAACATTGAAGCAATCAGTGAAGTCCACTCCATTTATTTGAGGTGACCAAAACAACTCTATGTTTAACCTAGAGTCCTGTGATTCTGTGAGGTTTTCTATTAAATAAGCAAAAACTCTGTGGCCGATCTGGATGAGAAGCCAAAACCATGTTAGCCATTGGCTGTCAGCTCCCATTCAAACCAGACTGAGTGTAGTTAATTCAACGCTGTAGAATGCACTGGCTTCCTGTAGTTATTTGGGCTGACCATGACCAATGAGTTATGGGTAAAGGTCTTCGCCATGCTCTAATATCAAAACGTGGAAGTTAAATGAATGTTAAATTACGACGCACTATCAGCATCATACTAGTCATTTAGTCACCAGGGACGTTTGGACAGGCATAATTCACCATAACAATATCGTTGGTAAAGCAATGCCGTCATACAGAGTCACCTAAACATCTATATCTCCCAAAGCGATTAGTGTTTTTGTTGTCTGACTTAAACCGCCCTTCAATCGTTCCTTTTCGGCTCCCTGTTTTCGGAGCCGGCTGATTTTTTTCCATATGAATCGGGTGATTGCTGACTATGATTATATCGGTATCAAGTCTGATGTCGCGGAACATGTTTGTCCCATTTTGCCGACTCACCAAAAAGGTATATAGAATACTGTCAGCTCGTTTTGTATTACTGATCAGTTATGAACACGGACTGTTTAAATAAGAGGAAGTCAACCGTTTGAAGCCAATCGGTTAACGACGATTGAGCCAGACGAGTTTTGCATACAAAAACACAGTTGGTTGATATCGACTGTTCGCCATAACTTTATTTGATATTAGTATAATCGGGTTGGTATTAGGTAAGTGCAATACGAACGGCTTATTTGTGTCAGCATGGCGATTTGCTTAAGTGGTACGCTGTGAGATTAGAAACATCGGGCTTTGAATTAGTTGTATTTGCCAACTTGAGTAGGACATCAATTTGAGCAACTACAATTGCAAAGTTTCCACTGTCTCTTTCACTGTGAACGAGACTAGGCAGTGGTTTATTAGGTTGCACATGTGATTCCGTTTATATGACCAAAGGAAGCATGTGTGTTATGTACCGCGAATTTAGGGCCCTGATAAAAGCTGTACTCAGTTCTTATAGATCACATACACGGTTCACAACCCTGCAACCTTGCGGATGTTTCAGAGCACACGTTTATTCTGAACAGCTGGGCTTCCATTGTTTAGTGGGGCCCCGGAATTACACATAGCTGAGCAGTATTTGAGGAAGTTGAAAGAATTACATACTCGCTGTGGAAGGTGGCCGGCAGTTACCACCTAAATGATCATTGGTTCGCAGCATCTTCAACGACTTCCACCTGGACATTCTTGATCTTTATCCACTCGAGTTTTAAGGACTGCACGGTGACCTAATACTTATACACTCCCTGTTCATCACAGAACTCGTGCAGTAATCCTTTACCCTAGTAGCTGATAACAGTCGAAGTTGTCACGACAACAAGATCTATAAGCACCTACTTCGAATTTTCCTAAGGCAAAATTTCTTCTCCTATATAGTTATCAGTCATCGAAACGACCTTTCACTGGAGACTGTTAGCTGTTCCTCTATTGTCCTCCTCAATGTGTTATCGTATTCCCAACTATTTAAAAAACTGTTAAATTAATAATCTACGCTTTCCTATGAGATTATTATTTTACCCTGTTCTTGGTATTTTCTGTAACCTTAAAGAGCGCTGCTACACCCTGTTCTCAATGACCGCCTTTCAGGTCAATTGAAAACCGCCGGCTAACGAAACGAACAAATTGACTGGACCCGGGTGGTTTGGGTTCTCAGCGTCGAATCCGTGTACATACCGTTGAGAATCACTGAAATGGCTTCAGTAAAGTGAAAGCAACCTATCGGTGCCCACTCACGCTGTATTTACCAATTCATGTTTAACTGCGTGGAAAGTTACATCGGCAGAACAGATAGGCGCTTGAAATCTGGGATGTAGAAACCTGTCGAAGTGGGTTCAGGATGAGACTGCACAGTCTACTACCTTCGTCCAGGGATCACGCAAACTTCCGGTCTCGTCTATCGCCAGACACATATTGGCCACTGGTCAGAGGATTAATCGCAAGTCAACATTCAAGATTATAATGCGTCAAACTAGTCCCCGTTTCCTGCGTTTCTCTGAGGTTGTCGCGATTAGTCGTTTCGAATTAGCATTGCGTGTAGACCTCAGACGTCCATGGACCGAATGATTCTGTCTTGTAGTTCTCCACCTCATTTGCTACTTTATTTTTTCATCCCCCCCTCCAACCCATTGTTGTAATTTATATATGTTCTCGGTTATTATTATTTGGTACTGAAGAGGTAATACGAGATGCAAACATCTACCAGTGCACGTCTTCTGATTACTATGTTCAACTCTATGAATGGAACCGACTGCTTCAATTTGGTTTATATATTCTTAATGGATAATATTCATCTAACTGTCGTCTGCGGAGAAAATGTCGCTTTTCTCACGTTTTTCTTGGTGCTTGTACACAGTAGCAGAGTATTACGGATTACTTAGCTCCGTATCGCATGTCCCTTATTTCGCCGAAGAACACAAGTGCAATACTGATCATTTTTTGGCTGTATGTAGGGCCGGTCGACAGTTTTTGTGACAGTGGCTCGAAGATCGTGGCCATGTTGGGCGATTACTGAAAAAAACTTAAAGTAAATACTCCACATCACCTGTGGAAAAAATGGCAAGGTTAGGGAGTATTACTGCAAGACGAAAAGGGGAACAAACACTGTGCTTGAATTTTCCAACTGACCACAACTTGCCATAGGCTTATCTCTTCATAGTGAAAATGTCTGATAATTCATTCATATACTGTGACGTAAAAAAGTTTGAATCACTCAATTTTATGACGTCTGATCAGTTATGTTAATACTGACCACACAACTACTACTGTAAATAAGCATAGGACAAGTTCCCGCAGAATTATGATAACCGTAGGGCCTTGTCACACACACAGTATATCAAAAACCAATTGATTATCCGTTGTTTCTAAATTATATCTGTCGACAGACCTGTTCACTACTAATTCAAAATGTTCTTGAGTTACCGAACCTTTTCAGGTCAACAACGGACCTCAAAACTGGCAGCACACTACATAGTGATTAGTCGAACTTAGCAAGAGGTAAACACTCTACAAACCCATTTACACTGCCTCATTCAAAGGCATATGTTTGGTGCGTCGTAGCTGAACACGGACAGTTGTAGAGCCCAGTAAAGTTTTTATCACGTTTGATGATTATGACCTTAGAACGTTGCACGCACACATTTTCTGTCAGTAGGAGTGGAGATGATTTTACGTACACAAGGAGACATCTTAAGTTGATTCACCTTGGGTCATGACTTCTTAGACAAGTGTCTCATGAACACGTACGAGGCGTTTCAACACTAATCAGCGATCGGCTACTGAAAATGACTAATCTACCAACCTTATCATTTCGACTTTCAGGAGATGGGATTCTCAGGCGTACATTCCTTCAAACGTTCGGCAATTCTGTAACAGCCCTCTCTGATACGAACAAGGATGAACGTGAAGCAGTCATTCTTCTACACCCTAGTATGAAATGGATTGGTGCCGTATAAGTTGTACTCACTAACAGCATATGTTAGAATTTCCTGTGCAACATATTAGCCACAGCCAAATCTCTTGTGGGCTTCTCAGACTTGGTCTAGCGTCAAGTTACTAAGAGCCCACACAGTGAGTATCTTGGTTACCCTAGTGACTATTTTCGTCAGGTTGCCAAGTGAATTTAACTATCACAGTGGTGCTCTACCGTTTCATTCTGTTTGATACTGACAAAACACATCACGGTAGGTCTTTTCAGGTGCACACTTTTTAAGGTAGCTTATATTTTTCCTCATATTTATACACTGTCTAACATAATTCATTCACAGAATAACATGGCTGTGTGAAACTGTGGATTGAGCGATATGCTGTATACAGCCACAAAAGCACGGAACACGGAAATGGGTAACACAATTGGACAACACATCCTCCAGAAGGTGTCAAAGGTAGGCCAGCTGATATCCGGCATAAGTAAATATGTCAATCATCAGAGAATATATAGGGAGCGCGTGATCAATAAATCAACAAGTATTCAGAAATGTCACAGCCGAATATGAATACATGCGCGTGAACTTCTGTCAGAAGCAAATATACATGTGATTGTCATCTTGGTTCATGAAAAATGCGTGTTGAAAGTCGGTGAAACCAATGATACTTAACAGATGCATACTTCTGTTAACGGAAGATGTTTATGCTAAGTTAACAAGGGAACATTCCAAAACCAGTGTATTTTCAATCAAATCCCGATCGAAACACAAAAACCCGAGAATGCAAAACCGAAGGGAGAGCGGAGCGACGAACACCAATAACCATTCATTGAAAAGATGTCAAAATTTAAATGAAGACCACAAGCAGCTCGATCACAGATCACATCAGCGGCGCCGGTGGCGAAATTGCATTCAAAATCTACCAAGATAAACGATGTACAGTTCGTCTGAAAGAAGACGAACTTTTTTTAAAGAAGGGCAAGGAGAAAAGAATTCATGAGAAGAGACGGAAAAAAAGAAAGAGGTGAGAAGGGAGGACAGCAAGGCGAACAATATGCCTGCGTTCAATAGAATTAAGGTCACGACATGTTCAGAACAGTGAGGTGGATAGGTGGTGTGTACAGGTCACACCGAAGGCCACACCGAAGAATTTCCCACCGTCTGGTCAGTACAAATCATCACCATACACATACCCGGCGTTACAACTGCTGGAAGTAAACGTAGACCGCTCACCCTCCAACATCAACACTATCTGTTCGCATTTGTCCCAGGGTGAGTCCGCTTTAGGACTTCGTGCGTTCTGTGTCACGGTTTGGCTGACAGTTTGAAAGACACAGCATCAGGATGTGGTGCACCGGTGTAAGGAAACTGCGTTGTTCCACCGACTAGTATCGAACAGGCTGTCGATTGTAAAAGAATAGTTGCGAGCTGTTTGGCTCGTAGGAAGGAAGAACAAATTCGTTTATTGATGTTGTGCAAAAGATGAGTCAAAGGCCACCTGACAATGCACATATGAAGAACACGATTGTTGCACTGATTAGTAAGCCTTGGAAAAGACAAAACGGCATGGGGATTTCAAAGCTTGTATCTTCCAAATCACTGAGTGTACAGCAAGGGCGGACGGAGAATTCTTACCGTCGTTAATGAGAATTATTACAGGTACGCGGTGAAACGATAGGCCACCTGTCAATATATATGGTAGATCCCCACTTTTAACCATCACTGAAACTTCGTGTGGCTGTTTTGATGAGTATCTGAAGAGATCATAGGTGTAGTGTGTGCAGGATTTGGGAAGACACAACGCACGACTCACACAAACGGCACTGGGTCGTTGATGGTTAACAGACTGTTGCAAGTATCTTCCACTGCTATCCACAAATATGTGCCCAGGAAATACATTTCCGGGGAACGTTTACCTCTGTTTAACTCAACAAGCAGACTATAAGTTGCTGATGAGCAGATTGAGAATAACACAACTTTATGAGCAAATTGTAATACTCTACGTTTCAACCAACTCGGATGGCCTTCCTCAAGAGTGTTGTAATCGTAATCACATTTCATTCATTCGTTCGTACTTCATTCGTACCAAATTTGGTGCGGATATCTTACAACAGACTATAAGGTCTTGACGACGAACGCTGATTTGATAGCAAATTACCTCCCAGCCTTGCACTAAAATAAATGCACGGACGAACCATCTAGCTCCCAATGACACAACAACCGGAGTTGACTATACTAAATAATTGACCTTAATTAGCACTCCGATCAACTGCAATCGTTTCCGCTCAGCGTGGATTCGATTAGTCATAGAATGGGGAGCGTGGTGTTCTGAGTCTAGCTGACTTGGTCCGAGATCAATGGTGAGACTTCGCTATCACATTCGTACACGGTGGTTTGAATAGTGTTCTTACGCTGACCAGAGCGGTTATATTCTCAACACGTGAATTATTGGTAACGATAAAAATTGTACAAACTGCAAATTCGCACATATCTCACATGGTGACACGTGTATCCGAAACTGGTAAACTT